>JAINUW010000178.1:0-88487 GCA_020205615.1 Panax quinquefolius
TATCCATAAAGAGAACTTCATTATTCCATTCTTTATTATTCGTTGGAATAACTCAGATCTGTGGGCTACCCTATACTTGGTGAAATTCTTACGTTGTTCCATTCTTTATCATTATGTTGGAACATCACATGTCAGCGTTCTACGGACACGGTTCCATCTTTATTATTACATTGGAATATCCTCGTCATCTGTATGCTTTTTACGTGGGACCGATTAAAATCTTTATTATTCGTTAGAATATCACCGTCGTATGTTTTACGGGACCGATTCCGTTATTTATTATTTTGTTAGAATAACACCGCTGTGTGGTCTATCGCATTACTGGTGATTTCTTTTGTTATTCCATTCCTTATTATACTCAAATTGGTTAAAGTTTTGACTTTATACTCCATGAAATTAGTGGAATATCCTTGATATTTACGCTTCATCCAAAGATATCTCAGCAGCAAAGCGATATCATGTTGACAATTTGGACGTTATTAGTTCCCTAGATAAATTAATTCTTGAACTTGTTTTATTGAATTCTTATATCATTGTCATCATCATGTTTATATTTTGTTGAAAGTCATCGTGGCCTATAGTGCGTAGATGGACTTGGTATGATTATGACCGAGGATTATTTGGTGTAATCATGACCGTAATGTTACAAATGATGTGAAAAAGTCCTCATTGGCTGCGTAGAGAGCATTGATGGATGAGTTGTTGGCATGATCATAACCATTATTGAATAATACAAATATTCTTGGCCCGTAGAGTGCATGGATAATTGTGGTCGTGATACTAAAGAATATCCTCGGCAGTAGTGCGAGGGGTGATTCGATGATGTGGATTATTTATTAAGTCGAGTCCCAATGATAAAAGTGATGAAACACTTTCTAAATCATAAAAGATAGTAGATTTTATTCTCTACTTGACTCTTTTAATGGATTGCTTGTTCACCGCAGCTTAAACTTGATGGTTGTTATATTGTATCGGTTTAACATTGTTGAAGGCTAACGATAATATATTCTCGCATTATCTTAGTCATATTATTTCCCTCTTGGGCTAGTTGAGCTCACCCTTTTACTTTTATTATTCTCTTCAGAAATGAGAACGTAGCAGGACTAATGGGAAAGGAGTGACGGTACGATGATAGCATTAGTAGTCCTCACTATTACGTGAAATAGTGTGATAATAATTGTAATGAGGACTCCTTTTGAGTTTGTATAATCTCTAGTAGACAATATTTGTATTCAAACTCACAGCTTATGTTTTGTCGTATTATACACGACAGTTGTATTATTAAGTTGTATTTGAATTCTATACCATGTATCTGGCGACTCAAGCTGGGTGATGTATACCTATTTTGGGGGCGTCACAGTTGGTATCAAAGCTTAGGAATATGATCCCTGGCTAAGATGTGAGACTAGAACTAGGAGGGGAGAGACGAGAAATTCCTTCGCTACTATGACCTACCTAAGTTTATTTTGTATTTAATTGGTCAGTCAGAGTGTAGGGATAATATGTTTCATGTCAATTAACCCTTGTTTTGTGGCGATTTGAAAATGGCATCCGAGAATGTTGAGAACATCAATGGAGCACATGAGACCGTTGAGTCTCCACGGATCAATAACCGTGACAATGATGTGCATGAAGGCGACAATCCTCATGCAAACAACAACCTCGACCAAATGATGAACGATGGAATGTTCCGAGGCTTCATGCAATTTTATACAACATCAAAGCGAGAGAGCGACTCTTGTCCAAAATGCAGGTGGAAACATTGGCAACTCTCAGACGGTCACCGCCAAACAGTTCAAGGAGCTGGGACCACCGGAGTTTATTGGAGAGCCAAAACCACTTAAAGCGGAAGCATGGATAAAGCAGATAACCAAGATATTTGATGTCTTGGGATGCTCCGAGGAACAAAAGGTTCCCTTCGCCACCTTTATGTTGCATGAAGAGGCAGATTACTGGTGGGAATCTGTAAAACATACCCAACCTAACGCACTCAAGATGTCTTGGGAGAAGTTCCAAGAGATGTTCAACGACAAGTACTTTCCCGAAAGTATTCGTCACATAAAGGAGGTGGAGTTTATCAAGTTGGAACAAAACAATATGACCGTGTCGCAATACGAGGCTAAATTTGCGGAGTTATTCCGGTTTGCATCCCATTTCGTTGATAATGAGGAGCGAATGACCCGAATGTTTTTAAGAGGTTTGAAACCGGAGATACGACAATATCTTATTTCTCATAAACTGTGTTTGTATTCATATGTTGTAAATAGGGCTCAGTTGTTGGAACGCGATAACGAGTCAACGCAACCAAGAGAAAGCAGCCGGCAGAATGAAAATACCAGTGGTAACAGTCATCAAAGCGATGACAACAAACGTGGAGGGAATCAACATGATGGAAAGAAAATAAAAATGATGGAAATCATAGCCAAGACAATAAAAATGGACATTTCAAGAAAAGAAGATTCAACAATGATGGAAAGACGTCAGCACCAGCACCCGTTGTTAAGGAAGGAGAACGACCACCTATCATATGCTTCAAATGCGGAGGGGAGGGACACATCAGTCCAAACTGCGCGATGTCGTCCAAAGAATGTTATAATTGTGGAAGAGAAGGTCACTTAGCTCGATTTTGTCATTCACCAAAGACAAATTCAGCTAGGATGGAGGCACCAAAGGCCGTCCCAGAAAAGTCAAAGCCGGTAGTGTAAGGGAGAGCGTTTGTTGTGACCTCCCAGAAAGCAAGGAACCCGAACGAGGTTATCACGGGTAAGCTTATCATAAACTCTAGTGAAGTTTATACCTTATTTGATACCGGTTCTACCCATTCTTTTATTTCTCCTACTTGCGCTCAACGTTTAAATTTGACTCCGGAGAAATTAGACTTTGACTTATCTGTTGAAACTCCATTAGGAGAAACCTTCATTACATCCACTGTTTATAAGTCTTGTTTGATTCAAATCAGTAACCGCACGTTACCTGTCGATCTTATCTCCTTAAAAATACTTGCATTTAACGTGATTCTAGGGATTGATTGGTTAACTACTCATCATGCTAAAATTGATTGTTTTCGTAAGGTTGTTAGCTTTCATATTCCTAATAAACCTATTATACGAATTCAAGCGACCAAACCATTAAAATCTATCACGGTCATCTCAAGCCATAAAGCTATTCGTTTATTGAAAAACGGATGTCAAGCTTTCTTATCTCATGTCATGGATTTAAACAAAAATACATCAGATTTGAAGGATATTTCTATTGTTAATAAATTTCCTGACGTAGTCCCTGAAGAACTTCCTGGCCTACCCCCAGAGCGTGAAGTTGAATTTTGTATCAACCTTGAACCCGGTACAAAACCCATTTCCAAAGCCCCATATCGAATGGCTCCTATTGAACTTCAGGAGTTAAAAACCCAATTGCAGGAATTGTTAAACATTGGTTTCATTCGTCCTAGTACATCTCCTTGGGGTGCTCCTGTTCTATTCGTGAAGAAGAAAGATGGGAGTATACGACTTTGTATTGATTATTGGGAGTTGAATCATGTCACCATCAAAAATTGGTACCCATTGCCACGTATTGATAACCTATTTGATCGCCATAAGAGCACAATTTTTTCAAAGATCGATCTTCGATTCGGATATCATCATCATTGAAGGTTAAAAGCGAGGATATTCCAAAGGCGCCTTAGTAACTCGATGACGGGCATTATGAATTCTTAGTCATGTCTTTTGGATTGACTAATGCTCCCGCCGCCTTCATGGATATGATGAACCGAGTATTCAAGGAATATTTGGATCACTTTGTGGTCGTCTTTATTGATGACATCCTTATTTATTCCAAAACCGTGAAGATCGGGAGCAACACTTGAGGTCGATACTCCAAAAGCTTCGTGAATATAAGCTTTATGCCAAGTTAAAGAAAAACGAGTTCTTCGCTTGAGGAAGTAGCATTCCTTGGGCACGTAGTATCAAGTCATGGAATATTCATTGACCCTAAAAGATTGAAGCTATTCAAAGCTAGAGCAACCCAAATCAATGATCAAGAAACGTAGCTTTCTCGGTTTAATTTGGTTATTATCGGAGATTCATGGAAGGATTTTCTCGAATCGCTACTCCATTAACTCAGCTGACTCGAAAAGATACAAAGTTCGGTTGGAGCGAGGAATGTGAGAAGAGTTTTCAAGAACTCAAAAGGAGACTTATTTCAGCACCTGTTCTGACAATACCATCTGGTTCGGAGGGATTTGTCATCTATAGTGATGCTTCGGGAAAAGGGTTAGGATGTGTTCTCATGCAACATGGGAAAGTCATAGCCTATGCCTCAAGAAAACTCAAAGAATATGAGAGGAATTATCCTACTCATGATCTAGAGTTGGCAGCTGTTGTCTTCGCACTTAAAATTTGGAGGCATTTCTTGTATGGAGAGAAAGTGGAGATCTTTACGGATCATAAAAGCCTCAAATATTTCTTCACTCAAAAGGAACTCAACATGCGACAATGACGTTGGCTTGAACTATTGAAAGATTATGATCATACCATCCAATACCATCCTGGAAAAGCGAATGTGGTAGCTAACGCATTGAGTAGAAGATCATATGCGGGTACGAGTGCAATATTCACAACATAAAAGCCCATTTTGTGTGACTTGCAAAGGATGGAGATAGAGTTAAAGACTCCAGGGACCCATGTGATGATGGCGAATATACGAGTAGAACCGACTTTAATTGATAAAGTTAAAGTTGCTCAAGTTACAGATCCGGAGCTGATGCGTATGAGGAAGAAAGTGCAAGAAGGTCCTATCTGGGAAGCAAGAATTGATGAAAAGGAATACTTGAGTCAACTCTAGACTTTGTGTTCCTAATGACTACGATTTAAAGTATAAAATCATGATGGAGGCGCACAACACACCATTTGCAATCCATCTCGGGAGTACCAAAATATATCGTGATCTTAAATCATATATTTTGGTGGAGCAATATGAAGAGAGAGATAGCGCTATTTATCTCAAGGTGTCTAATTTGTCAACGAGTTAAAGCGGAGCATCAAGTACCAAAAGGTCCATTGCAACCACTTGAAATTCCAGAATGGAAGTGGGAGCACATTACCATGGATTTTGTTACCGGTCTTCCCAAAGTTTCTCAAGGCATAGATGCGATTTGGGTCATTGTTGATAGATTGACCAAGTCTGCTCATTTCTTACCGATACAAGAAACTTATACACTTGAACGTCTTGCTCGTATGTACATAAACGAGGTTGTAAGATTACATGGTATGGCAGTATCCATAGTTTCTGATCGAGACCCAAGATTCACTTCAAGATTTTGGGTTAGTTTGCAAAAAGCTATGGGCACGGATTTACGATTTAGCTCGGCATATCATCCTCAGACGGACAGGCAGTCGGAGAGGACGATTCAAACTCTTAAAGATCTATTAAGACTCTGTGTCCTTGACTTCAAGAGAAGTTGGGACAAGTTCTTACCATTGGTGGAGTTTTCCTACAACAACAGTTATCAAGCAAGTATTGGCATGGCTCCATTCGAGGTGTTGTATGGAAGAAAGTGTCGTTCTCCAGTATGCTGGGATGAGGTGGGTGAAGCAACGTTGTTGGGACCAGAGTTGGTATGCATATGACTGGAAAAGATTCAAATGATCCAACAACGTATAAAAACCTCACAAGATCGACAAAAAGTTATGTTAATCTTCATCGAAAGGATGTAGAATTTGATATTGGAGATCATGTGTTGTTACGTGTTGCTCCATGGAAAGGAGTTACAAGATTTGGAAAGAGAGGAAAGCTCAATCCTCGATTCATCTACCCATTTTAATCCTCGATCGAGTAGGAACCGTGGCCTATAGACTCGCTTTTACCGCTAAGTATGTCTCTCGTGTTCATAACGTTTTCACATATCCATGTTACGTAAATATGTGAAAGACCCGAACCACATTATTGAGTTAGAACCGGACGAAATAGCGAAAGATTTGACGTATGAAGAGGTTCTTGTTCAAATCTTGGATAAGAAGGAACATATTCTATGCTCCAAGGTTATACCTCAAGTCAAAGTTTTGTGGAGAAACCACGATGTTGAGGAAATGACCTGGGAGTTAGAATCTGAAATGAAATCAAAGTATCCTCACCTCTTCGACATACCATGTACGCACCCTAATTTCGAGGACGAAATTTCATAAGAAGGGGAGGTTGTAAGACCCCAACTTTTTGAATAAAGATTAAATTTTCTCGAAATATATTTTTGAATATTATGGTGTGGATTTGATATAATGTTATAGTTGTGGGTAATATTTACAAATTTTGCAAAGTATGCAAGTTGTTATATAATATTTGATTGGTCGGAGAATATTCGTTTTAACAAGGAATATTCATATAACGGCACAATCATTGGTGGACCCCCCACAACGAAATTATTATCGGATTAAAAAAATGACAAAAATACTTTATGAAAATAACGGTGGAAGTTTTACTGTTAACTGTTGAACTACCATTAGTAAAAACAAAGATGTCTGGCGTGGTTGCATAGTGGCTACACGGTATTGATTATTGATGCTTACGTGAGAAGTCACTCAGTTATACTCAATTATTTTGCTACTGAGAATTCTTGCATCATATCTCTCATATTATTGATTCAATTATTGTCGTAGTATCATCTGCATAATATGTTATTTTATTAAATCAATAATTGAGACGACAAAGTAATTCATATTATTAAATTGCAATATTTACAATGTCTAGAAGTTCTGTCAAGGAGAGGTTTGGTCGCCTAATTCCGCGCCAATAGGGAGAAATCCTTATTGGAAAGCCCTCTCTTTCCTGGGAACGACCTGGCTGATAAATATTGTGAGTTATAATATTAATAATGAATGTTATTAAGATTGAAGTTGTGTTCGGAGTTGAATTTGGAGACGCGGACGTGATATTTGAGTCCGGAACGATGAAATTAGTAAAAATAGTCTATAAACACAAAATTTTCCGGAATTCACTATTTGGTCAAAAAGTCAACAGTTGACATTTTCGGGAAAAGTCAAACTTCGAAATTTCAAAATTTATATTTTTGATAAAAATGGTTTCATTGTGTTGGAATTATTTGTGTTGGTGAAAATCGATAATTATTTCGATAATAATTAATGTCTAGAGATTATATTGACAATGGTATTTAACTTAGGATAAATGAGCAATTGATTGCTATTATTTCACATGATTATAACTATTTGTTCACATGTGTATACTATTGTTTCACATTCTTGTTACTATTAGGGGAATTGGTGCAAGATTGATAATACTTGCATGACTAAGTTAAAAATGGAGGTATAGATGGGAGTACTATATCGTAATTCAGATTTTCACATGTCTAGAACTATTGATTCACATAATTTACTATTGAATCACATTATTTACTATTAGGGGATGTGGTGCAAGTTTGATAATACTTCCATGACTAAATTAAAAATAAAGGAAAAGTTGGAGGTATTGTACTGTAATTTTTCGAGCCCCAAAACGTGCAATTATCGAAACTATATTTTTCTATAAATAGAAGCTCATTCTGAAAGTAGTATGCACACAAGCCAATCATGTTTGATGATAAAGCATATACTTTGTAACAATCTTATTCATTTATTAATAAAAAGTATTAATTTATTAAAGGCTTTTAATTATCTACATGATCTTTGTTTTATAATATGTGATAAACCCAGTAGTTTTAAGCAATGCTTTTAGAATAATGATGACGATCATTCTAATGAGATCTAAATTCTTAGAAAGCTTAAAACTAAAATAGTTCCCAATCATTGGATTACTAAATTGGGGATTAATGAATCCGGATAGATTGGTACATACGTTGCTTTGCTCATTGGATGAGGATGATTGATCTCATGATCATTTGTGTGGAGACACTAAAGCAATTATGTAGGTGCTTATTAGATAATAAGTTCATCGAACATTGGCTCGCTAAGGAATACCTAATGGAGTTTTACTTGCCTTCCAATAGGAATTCTGTAGTGATAGTAAAGACAAGTGATCCTTGGACTTGAGATCATCATAGTATCTTGTGTATGATGAGTTATACTTTGACTTATTCCTTAAGACCCTTAGGGTATATCAAAGGGTATGCTTGGGTATAATAAGTTGTACATGGAGATAATGTATGATCAATAAAGAATCTACCACTTCTATTAAAAGAAGAGAAATGTCGTATGTGATTCGATAAATGACAAACCCGGTAGTCCTTGGTTATGAGAATGAAATTAGAAAGGAGTTTCTAATTTGCATTATTTGGTGTTGTGCATTTAAGGATCAAAATACATATAATTAAATAAAATAAGACTTGACAGTAATTCCATGTCTTATATTTAATTGGGACATTGTATGGTGGAAGGATTGAATTATACGGTAACTATTTACTCAAAGGTTCTTTTATGATTAATGTTGAAATCTAT
Organism: Panax quinquefolius; assembly: GCA_020205615.1. NCBI lineage: Eukaryota > Viridiplantae > Streptophyta > Magnoliopsida > Apiales > Araliaceae > Panax > Panax quinquefolius. Next base: position 8,439 of record JAINUW010000178.1, read on the forward strand.
ATTATCTCGGAAAGTCGTTGATCGCTAGTGGGAGGCTTATCCCTATTGTAGAATAAATATTATTTATTTAAATAAATTAATTGTTTAATTTATTTATTTAAATAAGATTAGAATTGTTCTAATTGATTTATTCACAATAGGTTTAATATGGAGAACCTAAAGGGTCACACCATAAAAGGAAGAATAATTATTTAAGAAGTTAATGGCATAATCGTAATAATAATATGTTAAGTATATTTAATTTAATCTATGGTGATAGAATAAATTAAATAGCTTAATATTTATTATTTAATATTTTAGAAATATTAAATATAAATTAATAAGAGGAGTCTTATTAATATTATTACAATTATTATTATTTTAATTTCTAAAAGAGTTTAGGAATTAATTTAATATAAGTACTCTCATTTATTCCTAATAGGATTAGGAGGAAAATTAATTAAAGGAGTTTAATTAATTATCCTAATAAGATTAGGGAGCCCATTTAATTAAAAGAGTTTAATTAAATAATACCTTATTTTAATAGGGTTACTTGATATCTTTATAAGAGGAGTCTTATATCAAAAATCACAGATACGTTATTCCAATTGTTGGAGAGTACGTTCTTTTCTATAGAGATAGAAAAACTAGGGTTTAGCCAACCACCCATCTTCTTAAATCCTTCTTCTTCCTTGGTGGATCACCTCTAGAGGCCAAACACTTGGGTGGCTAACGTTGATCAAAGGAAGGAACCAAACCCGGTGGATTCAAGTTGAACGCGAAAAGGATTGGAGGTGAACTTGTACTGAGGAAGCTTCGGATCTTCAAGGGTATGTTTCTTATTCATCTTTTTCGTTTAATTAATAATTGTGCATAAAGGGTGATCCGGGGATATGGTTTGTAAAATTTTAAACTCGATTTTTATCGTTTTCGCTTATTTTATGCAATTTGATTGCGTTCTTGAATAATACAAAACCTTACAAGTGGCATCAAAGCCAAACCTTTATGCTAATTATTAATTATTTTAATTTGATATGTATATTGATATGTGTTTAGAATAATTTAATTGGGCATAATTTTATTGTATAAAATTTATAATAAAAAAAATTTGTGAAACATATTTTTTGAAAAACATTTTTTATTTGGATGAATCATGTGGCTATTATGCGATGGCAAAAGAAAACATCATATGCGCATGTGTTCGAGATATATGTACTACCCTAGCGAACTCAAGTATGAAGTATGTAAGCGATAGCACATTAAGTTCCAATTTAGTTCATAATATGGATTTTTGAAATTCATGTTTTGCGGCATCAAGCATGTTAACAGGATTCTCATTATTTTTTTTTATTATTTTTTTTTTTTTTTCTGCAGATTCATATAATAATGCATTATATGCATACGAGATTCAAAGATTCACGTTAGTTATATTAACGTGATTATTATAATATATATATATATATATATATTATTAATAATTTTATTATTAAATAAAATAAAATTTTATTTTAATATTAAAATAAAAGTTTATTTTTATATTAAAATATAAAGTTTATTTTAATTTTAAAATTAAATTTCATGCTAACTAATTAGAGTTAGAATTGGATTCTATGATAACTAATTGGAGTTAAAATTGGATTATATGTTTTCTTAAATAAAGGAGTTTATTTAGATATGAAATAAGATTTCATATTATTTAAAATAAAAGAGTTTATTTGTGAATAGGAAAGAAAATCCGTGTTTCCTTAAATAAAGGAGTTTATTTAAATATGAAATAAGATTTCATATTATTCAAAATAAAGGAGTTTATTTGTGAATAGGAAAGAAAATCGGTGTTTCCTTAAATAAAGGAGTTTATTTTTTTATATGGAATTGGATTCCATAATTAATTAAAATAAAGGAGTTTATTTTGATTAAAAGTTTTGATTAAAATAAAATAGTTTATTTTATTCAAAATTGGATAAATTAAAATAAAATAGTTTTATTTTAATTTAAATTTGGATTAAAATAAAGGAGTTTATTTTAATTCAAAATTAGATTTTATACTAACTAAATTTACCCATTAAATGATATCAATATATATATTGAATGTTTATTATTCATCAGATGAATGTTAGGTATTGATGCATATGGTGATATGTATGATAATAAATGAGATTGATTATAGACAATTGACCAATGTGATTGGATTTTATTTTAGTTGGATGCATGAATGTATGGGTTTTATTAAATGGGATCTGCGTACCTCGACTTCTCTAATTTTTCTTAATGTAAATTTTATCTCTCTCCTATGTACTTCCCCTTGACTGCTGATCAAGGTTTCTATTTATTTTAATTAGTTTTGTAATAGGAATAGTTAGAATTAATTTTTGAAAAATTAGAGATCAAGGAGCAAGGAGCGCGTGAAGACCCGTTTGTAATGGAGCCCTGGTTTAAATGTAATAGTTATATTTAAATATTAATTCTTGCACCCTAGGATTTGACCTTTTGGTTCACTTGGTGGCTCTAGTGAACCAAACTAGAATAAAAGTCCATAATCAATCCGGGTAGAATAAAGTATTCTATATATGCATGCTTATACTATATATATTATATATTATGCAAACATGCTTCAGCATGTTCATTAATACGACGCGTATTTTATATATATATATAAATGCATGCGCTAAACAAGATGAGACAAATTAATAACAAACCCCTCAATTTATATATTAAGTCCTAAGCGTTCAAAGATATTTGGAATATCGAACGTCGCTTTACAAGCATGATAAAATTAATAGAGTATTAAATATTTAATATGAGTTTGTTGTGTCACCACAAGGCAAGTATTAAGTATTTAAGATGTTAATTTATCACATTTGATGCTTATAAAGAAAATTGAACAATATTGTTTTGTTGTGTCACCACAAGGATGATATTTTTCTTTTGAATATATGGAGTGCTAGGTGGACTTAACTTGGATAATTTTGATTCGGATGTGCCACCACTTGATCAAAATAATCTAAGAGGCAAAAGAAAAGGAGTTGCATAGTTGATGTAATTGACAAAAAGTTGTCTACCTATTTATTTATATATAGTTTGTTGTGTCACCACAAGGCTATATACATTTGAAATGGGATCCTTATTCTCACTAGCAAATCTTTAATTAGATTTTTGAACTATATAAGTGAGGTAATATAGTTTGAAGAAAATAGTGGGAGATACCAATTTAAAACAAGACCTAATTTATTTTGGTAATTAATAAAAGAATGTATGTTAAAATGTTGTTAATTACAAATTCATTTACGTAATTTTACAATGTCTAAAATTACTATCATCGCTGCGAAGCATATTAGATGCTAAATTAACTGCATCGAATTAAGCGGATTGGTTAAGGAATTTGAGAATAGTTTCATCATAGTGAAAAGCTATCTTATGTCCTTAATACGCCTATCCTCGCAATGGTTGCGCATAATGCCTCGAGGAAGAGATTGCTACTTTTAGAAAGTGGCAAGATGATGCACAATTGGCTCAATGCATCATGCTCAAGCATCCATGAGTGCTTGAGCTTCAAATACACAAGATGAAACTATGGATGCTCTACTATATTCCCGCACATCAAGTAGTTGATGGTGAGGAAAGGGGACCGATAGATATCGAGATATCTAAGGAGCTCTTCCGATCTAGAATGGCCAATAGCACTATATAGCATGCATAAAAAGTTCTTAACATAATCAATTTGATTGATCAATTAGGACAACGGGTTTTGTCATGGATGGAGAGTTGAGCCAAGATTTGATCTTGCACTCACTCCCGGACTCCTTTTACAATTGTTGTGAATTTTTCATATGAACAAGCTAGATATCAGCCTCGCTGATTTGCTTAACATATTGAAAAATGTTGAGAGTCACTTTCAACCAAGAAAGATCAAGTCTTCTTGGTAGGGGCCAAAGGATCTTCCTCAAAAGAAGAACGATTCAAAGAAGGTAAATAGAAAGGCATAAACAAAGGATAATAAAAACAAAATCGATCACGGATAGCAAAGGAGTTTGCTTCCACTACTATAAGCTCGACTTTGGAAAGAAACGCAAGAAGCAAGCATCTTAGAGGCTAACCAAAGAAGCTTAGTGAAGTTTCGGTTACAAATACAAATTTTGTTCATGATTTAAAATAAATTTTTCTTTAAGTCAAGGTTCTACTTGGGTATTGGATACCGACTTTGGTTATCATAAATATAGATTTATGAAGGGACCAAGAAGAAGTAAAAAGCTAAACAAAGATAAATAATCTTATGTGTGGGAAATGAAGCAAAGGTTGCTACATTAGCCATAAAAACTTATAGTTTAGCAATACTACTACGGCAAGTCTATTAAGTCAATAAGTTGTTATTGTATTCCAGTTCTCGTTGAAACATTATTTCCATTTTATTGTTGACAATGACATCTTTGGTATTATATTTAAGAACAATTGTTGTTCTATTTATAATAATAATGTTTTGTATAGGATTTGGAATATCACTTAATGGATTTTGTATACTTGACTTACATGAAAATAATTTTGCATATTGAACAAATTAGTATAAGAAAAGGAGATAATCATTCAAAGAGTTGAATGTGTGTATTTGCTGAAATACAAGTATGAATTATTTGAAAGGTTCAAAGAATTCAGAAGTGAAACAAATTGACAATGTATTAAGATTCTTTGATTAGATCAAGGAATAAATACTTGTGAAATAAGTTTCTAGATCATCTCAAATGGTTTTCTCATAATGGACGCCTCTCGATACATAATAATTGATTGATGTATCTGAAAGGAAAAATCGTACCTATTTGAACATGGTGCGATCCATAATGATTTTACCGACATTCCAGTATCCTTCTAGGATCATGTCCTAGAAATGGTTGCATATCTACAAAAAGGTAACCTCTAAATCCGGCCCCAAGACTCCATAAAAGTTGTGGACAGGGAGGATTCCTAATCTTAAGTATGTTAAGATAAGGGGTTGTCCAACTTATGTGAAACGGTTTCAAAGGATAAGCTTGGGACAAGATTTGACAAATCTGATTTGTGGGACATCCTAAAGTAAGTTTAGGATAAATGTTCTATAATCCTACTTAGCAAAAGGTGTTTATTATGAAACACGCTCCTTCTAAGATAAAGGTGTTTATCATTGAAGGGGCTAGTGGGAGGATAATAGATCTTGAAGAGTTCAAGAACCACAAAACACTATAAGTCAAATAAGAGGAACACGTAGATAGACCTATTGTACCACTGGCCGAATCGTAAATTTGGAATAGTACCAAGAAGATACGGGAGGTATGGATTCATCATAGATGATGATGATGAGGTACACATCATAGAAGATGATGATCCGATTATATATGATGAGGTAAGTGTTGTAGACACTCGAGAGAAATGGATTGAAGCAAGTTTCTCAAATATGGAACATTCGTTTTGATGAGGCAATCAAAAGAGTTTGATTTTATCAAAATAAGAATGAACATAGTGTGTACAAAAGGGTCGATTGGGAGCATCGTGACATTCCTAGTACTATATGTTGATATACTACGGATAAGGAATGACATACCAATGCTACAATCAGTAATGATAAAGTTGTCTAAACATTCCTCCATGAATGGTTTGGGAAGAGTATCTTAATTGGGGATAAAATCTATATAGATAGATACAACAGGATGCTCGACTTAACCCAAGGAACGTATATATATTTGATGCTAAAGTCGTTTAGCATGGCAAACTCCAAGAGATGTCTCATGTTGATGAGTCATGGAGTGTATCTCTCTTAATAGTCCCCACAAACTATTAAAAGAAGAGAGAACGCATGAGTGACAATCATGTATGCAATGAAATATATGAGACCTGATGTTGATCAGTCATATTATGGAGAAGTTCACTATGAGTCAGTGAAAAACATCTTAAAGTGCTTAACCGGCACTAAGGATGTGATCATATTCATGGTGAGTCTAAATTAAAACTAGAGGGCTTAACAGACTCAAGTTTTTCAGACAGACCAAGATGACAGAAAAATCCACTTTAAGGTAAAGCGTTATCTTCAAGCAAAGTAGTGCGTTGAATTGGAAAGGTTCCAAACAATGAAAGAGTTCTTTGGTTTAGTGATAAAGACAAAGTATATAGCTATAAATGAAGCTACAAGTTGATTATTTGGATTAAAAGTTCATTACAGAACTAGGAATAGTTCCTAAGTCTCATCTTGAATCTAAACATGTGTTGTGGCACTTTCATTTGATTATAAGAATCATTGAAAGATGGGAAATCACTATAGAGATGGTGGACTCTCAAGAACAACATTACATATCCATTAACTAAAGCTTATCCAACGGCCGGGATAATCGTCACTTAGAGAAGAAGAGTATGAGATACCATGACGATTGGCTTTTAGTACAAGTGGGAGATTGAAAGTAGTATGCACACAAGCCAATCATGTTTGATAATAAAGCATATACTTTGTAACAATCTTATTCATTTATTAATAAAAGTATTAATTTATTAAAGGCTTTTAATTATCTACATGATCTTTGTTTTATAATATGTGATAAACCCATAGTTTTAAGCAATGCTTTTAGAATAATGATGATGATCATTCTAATGAGATCTAAATTCTTAGAAAGCTTAAAACTAAAATAGTTCCCAATCATTGGATTACTAAATTGGGGATTAGTGAATCCGGATAGATTGGTACATACGTTGCTTGCTCATTGGATGAGGATGATTGATCTCATGATCATTTGTGTGGAGACACTAAAGCAAAGTATGTAGTTGCTTATTGGAGAATAAGTTCACTGAACGTGGCTCGCTAAGGAATACCTAATGGAGTTTTACTTTGCTGTCAATAGGAATTTTCGTAGTGATAGTAAGTACAAGTGATCCTTGGACTTGAGATCATCATAGTATCTTGTGTATGATGAGTTATACTTTGACTTATTCCTTAATACCCTTAGGGTATATCAAAGGGTATGCTTGGGTATAATAAGTTGTACATGGAGATAATGTATAATCAATAAAGAATTTACCACTTCTATTAAAAGAAGAGAAATGTCCTATGTGATTCGATAAATGACAACCCGGTAGTCCTTGGCCAAGGCAGAATGAAATTAGAAAGGAGTTTCTAATTTGCATTATTTGGAGTTGTGCATTTAAGGATCGAAATACATATAATTAAATAAAATAAGACTTACAAGTAATTCCACGTCTTATATTTAATTGGGACATTGTATGGTGGAAGGATTGAATTGTACGGTAACTATTTACTCAAAGGTTCTTTTTATGATTAATGTTGAAATCTATATTATCTGGAAAGTCGTTGATCGCTAAGGAGGCTTATCCCTATTGTAGAATAAATATTATTTATTTAAATAAATTAATTGTTTAATTTATTTATTTAAATAAGATTAGAATTGTTCTAATTGATTTATTCACAATAGGTTTAATATGGAGAACCTAAAGGGTCACACCATAAAAGGAAGAATAATTATTTAAGAAGTTAATGGCATAATCGTAATAATATGTTAAGTATATTTAATTTAATCTATGGTGATAGAATAAATTAAATAGCTTAATATTTATTATTTAATATTTTAGAAATATTAAATATAAATTAATAAGAGAGTCTTATTAATATTATTACAATTATTATTATTTTAATTTCTAAAAGAGTTTAGGAATTAATTTAATATAAGTACTCTCATTTATTCCTAATAGGATTAGGAGGAAAATTAATTAAAGGAGTTTAATTAATTATCCCTAATAAGATTAGGGAGCCCATTTAATTAAAAGAGTTTAATTAAATAATACCTTATTTTAATAGGGTTACTTGATATCTTTAAAGAGAGTCTTATATCGGAAATCACAGAATACGTTATTCCAATTGTTGGAGAATGCGTTCTTTCTATAGAGATAGAAAAACTAGGGTTTAGCCAACCACCCATCTTCTTAAATCCTTCTTCTTCCTTGGTGGATCACCTCAGAGGCCAAACACTTGGGTGGCTAACGTTGATCAAAGGAAGGAACCAAACCCGGTGAATTCAAGTTGAACGCGAAAAGGATTGGAGGTGAACTTGTACGAGGAAGCTCGGATCTTCAAGGGTATGTTTCTTATTCATCTTTTCATTTAATTAATAATTGTGCATAAAGAGTGATCCGTATATGGTTTGTAAAATTTTAAACTCGATTTTTACGTTTTCGCTTATTTTATGCAATTTGATTGCGTTCTTGAATAATACAAACCATACACATTCTTCCTTCATTTCTCACCAATTCACAAAAGCTTTAGAGCAATTATTATAGAGAAAAATTATAGAAAGAAGAAGAGAAGTCTGCTACCTCACTATTCCAGTATCCAGTTTTTCTAAGGTAGGAGTATTATTTCTTTCTTATCCATAAAGAGAACTTCATTATTCCATTCTTTATTATTCATTGGAATAACTTTTGATCTGCTGGCTACCCTATACTTGGTAAAATTCTTACGTTGTTCCATTCTTTATCATTATGTTGGAACATCATCGCATCATGCGTTCTCACGCGGACTGGTTCCATCTTTATTATTACATTGGAATATCACGTCTGCATACATGCATTTTCTTGGGACTGGTTCCGCTTTTATTATTCTCATTGGAATATCATACATCGCTTTTACGCTTGGGACTGATTCCGCTCTTTATTATTCATTGAAATATATCGTATGCATGTGTTTACGCCGGACTGATTCTCATTATTTATTATTACATTGGAATAACTTTGCTGTGCGATATATCGCATACCGGTGATTTTTTTGTTATTCCATTCCTTATTATACTCGATTGGTTATAGTTTTGACTTCTATACTCCATGAAATTAGTGGAATATCCTTGATATTTGCGCTTCATCCAAAGATCTTTTCATGGAAATATTTTTCCGAGCATTCTTGAATTTTACTCTACAAAGCGATATCATGTTGACAATTTTGACGTTATTAGTTCTGGATAAATTAATTCTTGAACTTGTTTTATTGAATTCTTATATCATTGTCATCATCCTCACGTTTATATTTTGTTGAAAGTCATACGTGGCCTATAGTGCATAGATAGACTTGGTATGATTATATTGAGGATTATTGATTGTAATCATGGTAGTAATGTTACAAATGATGTGGAAAAAGTCCTCATTGGCCCGTAGAGCATTGATGGACGAGTTGTTGGCATGATCATGACCATTATTGAATACATAAATATTCTTGGCCCGTAGTGCATGGATAATTGTGGTCGTGATACTAAAGAATATCCTTGGCAGTAGTGAGGGGTGATTCGATGATGTGGATTATTTATTTGTCGAGTCCCAATGATAAAAGTGATGAAAACCTTCTAAATCATAAAAGATAGTAGATTTTATTCTCTACTTGACTCTTTTAATGGATTGCTTGTTCGCTACTGATTAAACTTAATGGTTGTTATATTGTATCGGTTTAACGCATTGAAGGCTAACGATAATATATTCTCGCATTATCTTAGTCATAATATTTTCTCTTGGGCTAGTTGAGCTCACCCTTTTACTTTCATTGTTCTCTTCAGAAATGAGAGCGTGGCTTAGGGGACTAGTCGGGGAGCGGAGTGACGGGCCGGATGATAGTATTAGTAGTCCTCACTATTACGTGAAATAATATGATAATAATTGTAATGAGGACTCCTTTTGAGTTTGTATAATCTCTAGTAGACAATATTTGTATTCAAACTCACAGCTTATGTTTTGTCATATTATACACGATAGTTGTATTATTAAGTTGTATTTGAATTCTGTACCATGTATCTGGCGATTCAAGATGGGTGATGTATACCTATTTTGGGGGCGTCACAGTGCTGCCCTTCCATAGTGAAAATCCTGCTGGTTGAAAGTAGAAGAGTGGATTAGGAGCTTGAGTCTCTGAACCACTTAAAACCCCTTGTGTCTTTTACCTTATGTCATTTACATTATGTACATTAACTACTATAAACTGCTATGTATATTTTAACTGCTTACCACTGAACTAACTCTACGAACAATGTATGTATGATTATGAATATATCAATGAAGGGTATCTTTTACGTATTACGCTGTGCTTGAAAAGATTCTTATGTTTGTCATATGCTAAAACATTAGCTCTACAAAATAAAAGATAAAAGTATTTGAAATCAAAAAGGATCTATTCAACCCCCCCTCCACCTCCACCTTCTAGATCTATTGTGCCTACTCATCGGGAACTAACATACTATCTTGTAATTATTTTTTCACATGTATGTAGCGATTGATTCACATGATTGTACTTATTGATTCACATGATGTACTATTAGGGGAGGTGGTGCAAGTTTGATAATACTTGCAAGACTAAATTAAAACTGAAGAAAAAGATGAAGGTATTATATTGTAATATTTTGAGCCCCAAAATGTGCAATTATCGAAACTATGTTTTCCTATAAATAGAAAATCATTCTTCTTTCATTCTCACCAATTCACTAAGACTCACAAGAGCAATTATAGAGAGAGAATCTATAGAGAGAAAGAAGAAGAGAAGTCTACTACTTCACTATTCCAGTATCCAGTCTTCTTTTGAGGTAAGGAGTATTATTTATTTCATATTCAGAAGAGATATTATTTTTCATATTCATATGGATATTATCTTCGTTCAATATTCATATGAAATAATATTTTCTTCCATACTTTGTAGTATGTAAGTAATGTTATTTCGTTTTGTATTCCTACTTCTACACTCATTTTTTTGAAGTATTGCTTTTATACTCCGTGAAATTAGTAGAATATCCTTGATATTTGCGCTTCATCCAGTATCTTTTCATGAAAATATTATTCTGAGCTTTTTTGATAATTATTGATCTTTTCATGCCGAAATACTATTCACGAGTTACTATTCATGAGTTACTATTTACGGGTTACTATTCACTCAAATATTATTCACTCGGGTATTTGGGGCACTTTTCATATTCATAGGGTACTATTCACGGGGTACTATTCACCCAAAAAATATATTTCTTTTCTGTCCAAATAATTTTTTATACATGAATATTATTCTTGAATTTTACTCCACAAAGCAGTATCATGTTGACAATTTGGATATTTTTTAAACTCTGAATAAATTTAAAGTCTTTAATATTTATCCTTGATTTCGTTTGATTAATGCTTATATCATTGTAATCATCCCCATGCTTTTATTATGATGAAAGTCATCTTTGGCTTACGTGCATAGATGAATTTGTTGATTGGTATGATTATGACTAGGATCATTTGGTATAATCATGACCGTAATGTTACAAATGATGTGGTAAAAAGTCTTCATTGGCTGTAGTGCATTGATGGATAATTGTTGGTATGATTATGACTAGGGATTATTCGGTATAATCATGACTATTGATGATTACATGAATATCCTCGCCCGTAGTGTAGGGATGATTCGATGATGTGGTTTATTTATTAAAAGTGAGTCTCGTGAATAAAGTGGATGAAAACTTTTTAAATCATAGAAGATAGTAGATATCATGTTTACTTGACTTTTCTAATGGATTGCTTGTTCATCCGCAGTTAAACTTGATGTTTATTATATTTTATCGGTTTAACATCGTTGAAGGCTAATGATAATTTATTTTGCATTATCTTAGTCATAATATTTTCTTTGGGATAGTTAAGTTAAGCCTTTTGCTTTCATTGTTCTCTTGAGAAAATGAGAGCGTAGGCTATGACGAATCGGGGAATGGAGTGATTGTCCGGGGATAAGTGGCTATAGTAGTCCTCACTATTCTATGAAATAGTGTGATAATAAATGTAATGAGGACTTCATTTGAGTGTGGATACTGTCTATGAGACAATATTCGTGTTAAAACTCTCAGCTACGATGTTGTCGTATTGTATAAAAGAAGTTTGTATTTGATTTATGTACCATGTATTTGGCGACTCAGAATGGGTGATGTATACATATTTTAGGGGCGTCACAACCAACATAGGGTGTGCATATATATCAACATTCAAAAAAATATAAAAAAAATAAAATAACAAAAAAACTCTTCATTTATATTAAAAAAATAAACCATGTATGTGACGCCCCAAAATTGAGTCTACACAACTCATTCGAGAAATGCCAAATAAATGGTATGTAATTTAAATACAACTTTTTGTGAGGCCCCGAATTTTATGAAATGAAATTATTCAATTTTTTTATAATTATTCTATTTAGTAAATGGTTAAATTGATAAAAGGTTAAAGTTAAGGGTGATATGTGAAAATTTTTCAAAGTAAACAAGTTGTCATAAAATACCCGGTTACTATTCACTCTAGTATTATTCACTCGTGTATTCGGGATACTTTTTGTGCCGGAGTACTATTCACGAGTTACTATTCACGGGTTACTATTAACCCGGTTACTATTCACTCTAGTATTATTCACTCGGATATTTGGGACACTTTTAGGTGGTCCGGGGGTATTATTCACTTTGGTACTATTCTCTGGGTACTATTCACTTAGGAAAATATATTTCTTTTTAGGTCAAATCATTTTTGAATACAAAATTATTCCATGAAGAGATGTGCTAATTTTTAGAATCAGTTGGTTAAAATTATAATAGTAAATCAATATGGATCATTTGGTTTAAAGTTTTAATAGTAAATCGGTATGGAATTGCTTTAAGTTTTAATAGTAAATCAATATGGATAAAATCGTTTAAAAGTAAATCAATCTGGACCATTCATGAATTAGTTATTATCACTACAAGAAATCACACAAAAAATGACGCTAAAATTTATCACATAAAATTCATTTTTCGTCACTTAAACATTTGGTGTCGAAAGTGTTAATCGTCACGAGACCGCCACCGTATATGAAAGCGTGGTATTAGGTTTATTTGACAATATTTGATGTCGTCACTAAATGTTTTAACTTATGGTGACGATCTACATCATTGTCACTATAATTAATTACTTTTAATGGCGTTAATAAGCGCCACTATTTGAATGAAACTTTCGTCACTCTATATTATGTTTCATCATCAAAACTTGGTGCATTAAATGGCGAAAATCATTTTAAATCATTAAATGATATTGTTTTAGTAGCGAAAATATATTACTTTATTTAAATCATTTAATTTTAATGGCGACAATATTATCATATTTTTATGATTATTTTTTCGTCGTATTATTATTGTTTATCGTCACCAAAAATAAGAAAATAAATGACGACAAAACAATTCGTCACCTAATAATATATTTAACATGACAATTATGTCGTTGTCATTTCATATTTTAAATACTATTACAAAGAAATTTGTCACCAAAGAGTTACTTTTTGGAACACATTTTTTAATGTCACTAATTGAATGCTTATGGTGACGATACATCTCGTCACAGGAAGAGTTATTAATAGTGACAAAATTAGTTGTAGCGACTAAATGAAAAACTAAATATTAAATTATAGATCTAGAAATAAGAAAAAAGATTACACCAAGATGATGACCAATAAATTCCAACCCTTTAAATAAAATCATCGTGTTATTACAACACTAGCAGAACTAAGGAACAAACTCAGCCTTACCAACAGAAGAAAGCAGTTAATTAATACTCAAATACATGACCATGTGCATGAACTATTTTCACAATCAAGTGCAAAGTAATGAGTCAATGACCACCATGCATGAACTACTTTCATATGAAGTCCAGACGCACCAAAGTTTTTTGATTTCATCCTTGATGCCTCTATTTTTCGCTTTACATCACGCGAGTCTCAAGATCTCTTCATATTTCTTCCGAATTTCTAGCTAAAAGGTCTCCTTGTTCTTTCATGGATACATTCTTGGCTTTAATCAAGTATATTATTCTTGTAAAGAACCAAGGTGAATGTCCTCACATTCATTGAATCAATAATTGCAGCCTTTATCTGTTGGGAGGTCTAATAGGGATCTGCATGTGCACCAATAAGTAGTAACTAGGAAGGATAATATTATAGTATTAAGTAGTCTACTTCACGTATATAAAATATATATATATATATATATATATATATATATATATATATATTGATAGTTTGATACAACAATCAGGATAAAATATTTGCTATTATAAGTTATTGATAATTTTAGAGATGCTTTATATCAAAACCACGACTTACCAAGCCAACAAAATTAGAAGACCATAGACCATCGTTGGTCCCCATACTAGGTTAAAACATAAAAATTCTTATGTTGTTTGCAGGGAGCAATGAAATAACTATCTAGCACCCCCCCTTTTGAAACCTTCCCATCAAACATGTGGATAAAGCAGCAGCTTATGACTTATTTTCCATCTTTGGTCTCAATGAAACCTTCATTTGCCCTTCTACTAGGTTTCTTTTTAGTCCCCTGAATAAACCTGAGGAACTTTGGCCTGACACTTCAACATGGGCCTCGTAACTTTGGTTTCTGATGCAGTCCTCCCTAGATTTAGGATATATAGTGTAAACCACAAGGAAAGATATGAAGATAGAGGAAATTTTGATTGCCTATTTAGAAAAAGTGTATACCTAAAATGCCATCATTTAGAAAATAACATTATATCATTGAAAATAAGCAATAAAATACCCTCTCATTGTCATCCTTGGAATTGTTGTTTAGACTAAAATATCATGGTAAAAACATAAAACTACGGATAGAGAAACAAAGTTCTTGTGATACATGTAATGGATCGTTAAGTGTCGCACCTTGGAAGATTGAATATGTTGTCTTGAGTTAATACTATCATCTCTTTCAGCTGTATGACCACTAGAGGATGAATCAATGGCACTAGAAGTCACATTGGCCTGTAAAACTTCCTCATGTGGGTCCTCTTCTATTTCTGGTTCATCATTTATTTTAGGTAAAATTTCAGCATCACTTTGACGTGCTTCTTCAGACTTGACATGTTTCGTAACACTGTCCGCAGCATCAACGCTGTTGATACCAGTTATAATATAACTTTCAGAATATAAGACTCCTGTACTCTCACTACTTGTGTTAGCTTTCTGAACATGGTCACCATCATGGCCCTTCTTAAAGAAGACAGTACCATCTTCCAGCTTCCCAACCAATTTCACTGTTAGATGGACATACAATAAATTATTAGATAAGAAAAAGTTTGGCAACCAAAACATTAATCATCTCAGTACTACTGGCATGAAACTAACCCTTGACAATAGCTCCTTCATTTGGTTTCTCATATCCCTCCCCTTCCTTCAGGATCTTTTAAATGCTCAGGTGTAGCTTGGCTCGATTCTTGATCCTTCATCGACAGCCCAAAGTAAGCCATTCTATCTTATCTCATTATACAATTTCAACATCAATGTTTGGAAGTCAGGATACAATGATCAGTGAGTATGCTTTGAGAATACACTGCATATATTGTTATTTTGGCAGAGATTCCAGTTTCCACAACTTTGTTATGCACCACTGGCATATAAACGGGTCCATTCCTTCGCTGCATGGTTCACAGAAAACATAACCCCGTCAATATAACATAGTAACTTATTATACTCCTTTTCTGTGATGTCATCAATGATATTTGCCTCTGCCCTGACATTTCTGCTGTTTGGAAAGATATTTAGACATTCCTTGGCTTTCCAGATCTGATACAACAAACAAGTTCCAGCATTATGATCAATGAATTTGAAATCAATTTCATGGTGGTATAACACAGGTGTGCAGATCACGTTGAACATTAAAGATAATAGTTCTCAAAAGTACTTTTCACATACACAAGCATATGAAGGATTATGACTAGTTTCAAATATTAAAGGAAGCTTATGTTCAACAAAAATGGCAAAAGGACAGGAATAGTTACAAAGGAAGTCACTAATAATAAAAATAACTGTGAAAAGAAATAAACAATACTCTATATTCTTTTCAGGTCACCATACCAAGAAACGTTGACTGATTCTACTTTTATATGAAAACCTAATCCTAATTGTTAGCATAAAGAACTAATACCTAATTGTACATGTATTGCAAAGCCTTGACTACTATGTATAGGTGTGTAGCAAGGTTTTTCGTTTTGCAACTTATCCTTGGCAAAAGTTAGCAATACCTTCGTTAGGCATACTTACGCATCATTACATCAAAAGTGAGATCACCTCTGAGTCTAAATAGGCATGACACAACTTTGAACAGGAAAAAGTCATGAACAGAGATTTAGCTAAACATAGTTAGCAACAAGTGAAAACCAACAATCTGAGCGAGCAAGAATTGAAACCCAATTTAGCCAGTCTAATTATATACTTTCATAGAACATCAACATATAATACATACTTCTGAGCAAGCAAGACTTGAAGCAGAGAAGAAATACTCTCTTGCAGCTTGAATTACAAGATTTTCTGCCTTATCTGTTCACAAGTTAGCAGTTCAACATCAAACTGGAGAGTAGCATTGGGGGGAATGGTTGGATTCTCATCGTGAATCACTCAAACTTCTATACCTCCAGTAAAAATCTTTAGCAAATTCAACAAATAATTGATAGATATAGAAAAGATATTCATGCTCAAACAATTACAAACGTAATATACAGATGTAAAATAAAAGATGGAGGGACGATTACAAAATTTTCATTCAGAATCTTAACTACCAATTACAAGTGAAGAATTAGCTAGGGCTTTGCCCTCTTTGGCAATTTTTTTGGTGGAATTAAGAAATTGAGGGTAGATCACAATCACCTTTCTACAAATCGGCACTGAGATGGTAGATCTGCATCTGCAGTGGCACAAAGAGGAGAGAGGATCGCCATTGTTGTGAAACGAGGGATTTTAGGACTTGGGCTCGACTGAATGTATTTTGAGCAAGTGATAGGACTCATCTGTTCCAAAAATAAAACTTAGATAACATTTTTTTAAAAAATAACTCTTTTATAAGTAATATTGTAAGTTATAATTATAATAAATAAATTTAATACTATAAAAAAATTAATATATTTATATTATAATTTATATTCACCACAATTAATTCTAAAAAATTATTTAGAACAAAACAACAACCAATTTTATCTCTCGCAAAAAAATTTGAACAATAATATATAGTGAGTAATAATTCATTCACTAATATATTTTTCTTTCACAAAATTTCATCATAAATTGGCGTCAAAAAGCCTTTTATCACTTCAATTTCATGAGGAAAAAATATAAATTGTGAAGAATTTAAAAAGATTTTATTTTTAAACAAATATTTTTTAAAAATAAAACTTCAACGACTACCGTTGAAGTTTACTACCGTTGAAAAAAAATATTTTAAATAATTTTAAAAAATATTTTTAAAAAATATTTTTTAAATATTTTATTTTTACTACCGTTGAGAGTAAAGGCTCTCACATCTAATTTGGGAAAAACTCATGAACACCATTTGAAATGACGTTAAATTTTTAGATTTTTTTTGACTAAAAATCAGAAAGGCAACCAACGCCACTTTAAAAAAATATTTTTTAAAAAATTATCTTAATTTTTTTAAAACGATTTTATTTTTTTAAAGAATTTTGAAAAAAAATAAAAATGTGATCCAATGCCAAACTAACCAGCATTGTAACTTTTTTAAAATTTTTTTATAAATCAAATTTGTAAAAAATAAGAGTAAGATGTAACATCACTTTAGCTGACGTTGGAATCTCTTTTTTTTTTTTTTTAATTTCTTTGATCTCTTGTAATTCTTTACAAACATTAATATTTTTTTATGTTTATTCCCAGTCATCGGCATTGGAAATGAAAGAGTATATAAGACTTCAGCTATAAAAAATAAAAATAAAAATTCTAACACCAATTAAAGTGACGTTACGTCTTACTCTTCTTTTTACAAATTCATTTTTTAAAAAAATTAAATAAAATAGGATAAAATTGATATTATATTAATATGGGTCAAACTAACTTATTAGGAATGACTTATAAGTCATTTTAAATAACTTTATTCTGCTTTTAGTTCATAAAACATAATAAATTTTCTTCATCTTTTATGTTTTCTCTTAGAACCGATAGTATTATAATTTAATTTTATAATATATTTGAAAAAAGGTAAAAGAAGAACTAGGAATAACTAGGGGTATACCATTACTATTCTTCTTTTTATGTTTTATTTTTGGTTGAAAAAAAAATGTTCATGATTTAAGTTACTCCTTCCGATCTAAGAATAAAAGTTCTTATTATTTTATGTAATCTCAAGTTAAATATTCACTTATATTAAATAATCTAATTTTTTTACAATAATTTGTGCGTAATATCCTTAGTATTAAATGTTATATATTTATTATTTATAAATATTTATATAATATCACTAATCATGTATAGAAAAATATGTAATTAGATGAGAATTTGAATATGAATAATTTTATTATTTGATATTTTTTTAAATTCAAGCATAAAATCAATCATCACTTTCATTTCTGGAGTGAGGAGTACATGTAAGTATATCCTACTTTATCTAGAAATAGGAAACATTGGGAAGCATTGAAATGAATTTTCCCGCCACGCTAAATTTATAAATGACATGAGAAATTACTCATTTGCTTTCATATGCTACACTATCTACCATTACAAGTTATGGTGGTAGTTTAGTTAATTAATAAATTAGAATGACTCAATGGAAGCTTAATTGTACAATAACCTATAGGTCTTAGGTTCAAAACCTAAGCATGATTTTTTTACTTTTATGTTATATTTTTTGTATATTAGATAAATTCTATTACTATATATATATATATATA
Organism: Panax quinquefolius; assembly: GCA_020205615.1. Classification (NCBI taxonomy): domain Eukaryota; kingdom Viridiplantae; phylum Streptophyta; class Magnoliopsida; order Apiales; family Araliaceae; genus Panax; species Panax quinquefolius. Next base: position 27,120 of record JAINUW010000178.1, read on the forward strand.
TATATATATATATATACTCATCTTAAATCTCCACATTAAATTAAATATATATAAAGTAACTATGAATATTTATATAACGTAACTATGAATATTTTAATATATATATATATATATATATATATATTTATTTATTTATTTATAAGTTTATCTCTAAATATTCATATAAATATTTATAAACAAATATTTATTTACAAATTTATAAATATTTCATCTAAAATTTATAAAATTTAGATATGAATATTTTTTATAAATATTTAGAGATAAATTTATAAATATTTATATGAATATTTGTTTACACACACACACACACACACACACACATATATATATATATATATATATATATATATATATATATAAAAATATTCATAGTTACTTTATATATATTTAGTTTAATGTTGAGAATTGTTTATTTTATTTAGTTTGACAAGAAATTTTGAAAAGAATATGTATGTGTGGCCCCCAAAATAGGTATACAACACCCATTAAAGTCGTCAAAATACATGAGTATGTAAACAACTACAACTTTATTAATACAACATACAAACCTGTGAGTTTAAATACAAATATTGTCATCTGTATAATATCCACACTCAAATAAATCCTCATTACAATTATTAATACACTATTTTTACTGCAGAATAGTGAGGACTACTAGAACCACTTCTAGAACCATCATTCCACACCCACAAGACTAGTACTGCGTTACATTCTCGCCTCCCCGAGAAAAAAAATGGAATAATAAGGAAAAGGGTGAGCTCAACTAGCCCAAAAAGAACATTACGACATTACCAAGATGAAAGTAATATGCATATGCACAAGCCAATCATGTTTGATGATAAAGCATATACTTTGTAACAATCTTATTCATTTATTAATAAAAAGTATTAATTTATTAAAGGCTTTTAATTATCTACATGATCTTTGTTTTTTAATATATGATAAACCCATAGTTTTAAGCAATGCTTTTAGAATAATGATGATGATCATTCTAATGAGATCTAAATTCTTTGAAAGCTTAAAACTAAAATAGTTCCCAATCGTTGGATTACTAAATTGGGGATTAGTGAATGGGATAGATTGGTACATACGTTGCTTGCTCATTGGATGAGGATGATTGATCTCATGATCATTTGTGTGGAGACACTAAAGCAAGTATGTAGGTGCTTATTAGAGAATAAGTTCATCGAACGTGGCTCGCTAAGGAATACCTAATGGAGTTTTATTTGCTGTCGTCAATAGGAATTCTCAGAGTGATAGTAAGTACAAGTGATCCTTGGACTTGAGATCATCATAGTATCTTGTGTATGATGAGTTATACTTTGACTTATTCCTTAAGACCCTTAGGGTATATCAAAGGGTATGCTTGGGTATAATAAGTTGTATATGGAGATAATGTATAATCAATAAAGAATCTACCACTTTAATAAAAGAAGAGAAATGTCCTATGTGATTCGATAAATGACAACCCAAAGAGTCCTTGGTTAAGGCGAGAATGAAATTAGAAAGGAGTTTCTAATTTGCATTATTTGGAGTCAGTGCATTTAAGAGTCGAAATACATATAATTAAATAAAATAAGACTTGACAAGAATTCCATGTCTTATATTTAATTGGGACATCAGTATGGTGGAAGGATTGAATTGTACGGTAACTATTTACTCAAAGGTTCTTTAATGATTAATGTTGAAATCTATATTATCCGGAAAGTCGTTGATCGCTAGGGAGGCTTATCCCTTGTAGAATAAATATTATTTATTTAAATAAATTAATTGTTTAATTTATTTATTTAAATAAGATTAGAATTGTTCTAATTGATTTATTCACAACCTGGTTTAATATGGAGAACCTAAAGGGTCACACCATAAAAGGAAGAATAATTATTTAAGAAGTAAATGGCATAATCGTAATAATATGTTAGTATATTTAATTTAATCTATGGTGATAGAATAAATTAAATAGCTTAATATTTATTATTTAATATTTAAGAAATATTAAATATAAATTAATAAGAGGAGTCTTATTAATATTATTACAATTATTATTATTTTAATTTCTAAAAGAGTTTAGGAATTAATTTAATATAAGTACTTTCATTTATTCCTAATTGGATTAGGAAGGAAAATTAGTTAAAGGAGTTTAATTAATTATCCCTAATAAGATTAGGGAGCTTAATTAATTAAAAGAATTTAATTAATTAAATAAAACCAATTCCTTAATTGTTAAGATGGGTTGCCCACATCTATAAATAAGAGGAGTCTTATTATGGGTGGGTATGGGTTGTTGACTTTTTTAACATACGTAATAATTCCAATTGTTGGGAGAGTACACTTTTTCTATAGAGATAGAAAACTAGGGTTTAGCCAACCACCCATCTTCTTGAATTTTATTCTTCCTCGTGGATCACCCCAGAGGCCAAACACATGGGTGGCTAACGTTGATCAAAGGAAGGAACCAAACCCGGTGGATTCAAGATTGAACGCGAAAGGATTTGGAGGTGAACTTGTACCTGAGGAAGCTCGATCTTCAAGGGTATGATTTATTCTTTATCTTTTCGTTTAATTAATAATTATGCATAAAGGATGATCCGGGTATATGGTTTGTGAATTTTTTAAACTCTGATTTTACCACGCTTCCGTTAATTTTAGCAATTTGATTGCGCATATGAATATTACAAACCTAACAGTGGCATCAGAGCCAAACCTTTATGCAAATTATTAATTGTTTTAATTTATATATTGATATGTGTTTAGAACAATTTAATTGGGCATAAATTTATTGTATAAAATTTATTAAAAAAAAAAAAAAAAAAAAAAAAAACGTAAATTCACATGATTGGAAACGAAGTGAGAACGGCGGTTAAAAGCAACAGGAATGAAAGGGATTTCATGGATACCAAAATCGCCATGACTTCAAGGTTTTCGCAACGTGACGTGTGATGCTTCTTTTTTAAAAAAAAAAAAAAAAAAAAAAAGGTATTAGAATTCCTTTATATTGAAGTCACGGTTTTGAACCAATTTTTGAAAAAGTTAAGAACTCCAGGAATCATAACAGTTTCATGTTGCGGATCATGTTTAGTTTTTTTTTTTTTTAAAAAAAAAAAAAAGGCAAGGAACGGTATATATATATTATTATATATAATACGGTATATATATATATATATATATATATATATATATATAGTATATATATATATATATAATATATTATTGTATATATATATATATATATAATATTTTAATAATTTTATAATTAAAATAAAAGTTTATTTTAATTTTAAAATAAAAGGTTTATTTTAATATTAAAATATAAGGTTTATTTTAATTTTAAAATTAGAATTTCATGCTAACTAATTAGAGTTGGAATTGGATTCCATGCTAACTAATTGGAGTTGAAATTGGATTGCCTAATTTTCTTAAATAAAGGAGTTTATTTAGATATGAAATAAGATTTCATATTATTCAAAATAAAAGAGTTTATTTGTGAATAGGAAAAGAGAATCCTTGCTTTCCTAAATAAAGGAGTTTATTTAAATATGAAATAAGATTTCATATTATTCAAAATAAAGGAGTTTATTTGTGAATAGGAAAGAATATCCGTGTTTCCTTTAATATTTTTTTTTTACATGGAATTGGATTCATAATTAATTAAAATAAAAGAGTTTATTTTAATTAGAGATTTTTTTATTACATGGAATTGGATTCCATAATTAATTAAAATAAAGGAGTTTATTTTGATTAAAATTTTGATTAAAATAAAATAGTTTATTTTATTCAAAATTAGATAAATTAAAATAAAATAGTTTTATTTTGATTTAAATTTGGATTAAAATAAAGGAGTTTATTTTGATTCAAAATAGATTTTATACTAAATAAATTTGCCCATTAAATGATATCAATATATATATTAAATGTTTATTATTCATGAGATGAATGTTATTTATTGATGCATATGGTGATGTGTATGATAATAAATGGGATTGATTATGGACTATTGACCAATGCGATTGGATTTTATTTTAGTTGGATGCATGAATGTATGGGTTTTATTAAATGGGGTCTCACACCTCGCCTTCTCTAATTTTTCTTAATGTAAATTCTAACTCCCTCCTATGTATTTCCCTCGATTGTTGATCAAGGTTTCTATTTATTTTAAATAGTATTGTAATAAGAATAGTTAGAATTAATTTTAGAAAATTAGAGATCAAAGGAGCAAGGAGCGCGTGAAGACCCGTTTGTAATGGAGCCCGGGTTTAAATGTAATAGTTATATTTAAATATTATTTCTTGCACCCTTTAGGGTTTGACCTTTTGGTTCACTTGGTGGCTCTAGTGAACCAAACTAGAATAAAAGTCCATAATCAATCCGGGTAGAATATAGTATTCTATATGTGCATGCTTATACTATATATATTATATATTATGCAAACATGCTTCGCATGTTCATTAATATGACGCGTATTTTATATATATATGTGCATGCGCTCTAAACAAGATGAGACAAATTAATAACAAAACCCTCAATTTTTATATTAAGTCCTAAGCGCTCAAAGATATTTGGAATATCGAACGTCGCCTTCTAGCATGATAAAATTAATAGAGTATTAAATATTTAATATGAGTTTGTTGTGTCACCACAAGGCAAGTATTAAGTATTTAAGATGTTAATTTATCACATTTGATGCTTATAAAGAAAATTGAACAATATTGTTTTGTTGTGTCACCACAAGGATGATATTTTTCTTTTTTGAATATATGGAGTGCTAGGTCGGACTTAACTTGGATAATTTTGATTCTGGATGTGCCACCACTGATCAAAATAATCTAAGAGGCAAAATACAAGGAGTCAGATAGTTGATGTAATTGACAAAAGTTGTCTACCTATTTATTTATATATAGTTTGTTGTGTCACCACAAGGCTATATACATTTGAAATGGGATCCTTATTCTCACTAGCAAATCTTTAATTAGATTTTGCATTTAACTATATAAGTGAGGGTAATATAGTTTGAAGAAAATAGTGGGAGATACCAATTTAAAACAAGACCTAAATTATTTTGGTAATTAATAAAAGAATGTATGTTAAAATGTTGTTAATTACAAATTCATCTATAGAATTTTACAATGTCTAAAATTACTATCACTGCGAAGCATATTAGATGCTAAATTAACCGGACCGAATTAAACGGATTGGTTAAGGAATTTGAGAATAGTTCTCATAGCTGAAAAGCTATCTTATGTCCTTAATACGCCTATCCTCGCAATGGTTGCGCATAATGCCTCCGAGGAAGAGATTGCTACTTTTAGAAAGTGGCAAGATGATGCATGATTAGCTCAATGCATCATGCTCAAGATCTACGAGTAACGAGCTTCAGCCACACAAGATGAAACTATGGATGCTTTACTATATTCCCGCACATCAAGTAGTTGATGGTGAGGAAAGTAGGACCGATAGATATCGATATCTAAGGAGCTCTTCCGATCTAGAATGGCCAATGGCACTATAAAGATGCATAAAAAAGTTCTTAACATTATCAATTTGATTGATCAATTAAGACAACTGGTTTTGTCATGGATGGAGAGTTGAGCCAAGATTTGATCTTGCACTCATTCCCGGACTCCTTTCACAATTGTTGTGAATTTTCATATAAACAAGCTAGATATCGCCTCACCGATTTGCTTAACGATATTGAAAAATGTTGAGAGTCACTTTCCAACCAAGAAAGAACAAGTCTACTTGGTAGGGGCCAAAGGATCTTCTCAAAAGAAGAACGATTCAAAGAAGGTAAATAGAAAGGCATAAACAAAGGATAATAAGAACAAAATCGACACGGGATAGCAAAGGAGTTTGCTTCCACCGCAATAAGCCCGGACATCGGAAAGAAACTACGAGAAGCATCTTGCAGAGGCTAACCAAAGAAGCTTAGTGAAGTTTTACATAATATCGCTTTTTGTTCATGATTGAAATAAATTTTTCTTTAAGTCAAGGTTCTACTTGGGTATTGGATACCGACTTTGGTTATCATAAATATAGATTTATGAAGGACCAAGCAGAAGTAGAAAGCTAAACAAATATAAGTAATCCCATGTGCTAGGAATGTAGCAAAGGTTGCCATATTAGCCATAGAAACTTATAGTTTAGCAATGCCTACGGCAAATCTATTAAGTCAATAAGTTGTTATTGTATTCAGTTCTTGTTAAAAATATTATTTCCATTTTATTGTTGGACAATGAAATCTTTGGTATTATAATAAAGAACAATTGTTGTTCTATTTATAATAATAATGTTTTGTATAGAATCGAATATTACTTAATAAATTTTGTATACTTGACTTACGTGAAAAATATATTTTACAAATTGAACAAACTAGTATAAGAAAAAGGAGATGATCATTCAAAGAGTTGAATGTGTGTATATTTTTGTCGAATACAATTGTGAATTATTTGAAAGGTTCAAAGAATTCAGAAATGAAACAAATTGGCAAAGTATTAAGATTCTTTGATTAGATCAAGGAATAAATACTTGTGCAATAAGTTTCTAGATCATCTCAAATGGTTTTCTCATAATGGACACATCCTCGACACGTAATAATTGATTGATGTATCTCGAATGAAAAATCGCACCTTGTTGGACATGGTGCGGTCCATAATGATTTTACCGACATTCCAAAGATCCCTCTAGGGTCATGTCCTAGAAATGGTCGCGATATCTACTTAAAAGGTAACCTCAAAATCCCGCCCAAGACTCCATAAAAGTTATGGATAGGAGGATTCTAATCTTAAGTATGTTAAGATAAGGGGTTGTCCAACTTATGTGAAAAGGTTTCAAAGGATAAGCTTGGGACAAGATTTGACAAGTGTCGATTTGTGGGACATCCTAAAGTAAGTTTAGGGTATATGTTCTATAATCCTACTTAGCAAAAGGTGTTTGTTGCAAAACACGCTTTCTTCTAAGATAAAGGTGTTTATCATTGAAAAGGCTAGTGGGAGGATTATAGATCTTGAAAAGTTCATGAACCACAAAACACTATAAGTCAAATAAGAGGAACCTATAGATAGAATTCTATTGTACCCTGGCAAGAATCGTAAAACAAGGAATAGTACCAAGATACCTAGGAGGTATGGATTCATCATAGATGATGATGATGAGGTACACATCATAGAAGATGATGATCCGAGTTACATTCGATGAGGTAAGACTTTAGTGTGTCAAAACAAAGGGACAAAGGGAGCGTCGTGACATTCCTAATATTATATGTTGATATACTACGGATAAGGAAATGACATACCAATGCTATAATCAAGATAATGATAAAGTTGTCTAAACATTCCTCCATGAATGATTTGGGAAGAGTATCTTAATTGGGGATATAAATCTATATAGATAGATTTAAAAGGATGCTCAACTTAACCCAATGAACGTATATTCATTTGATGCTAAAGTCGTTTAGCATGGCAAACTCCAAGAGATGTCTCATGTTGATGAGCCATGGAGTGTATCTCTCTTAATAGTCCCCATAGACTCCAAAGAAGAGAGATCGCATGAGTGACAATCATGTATGCAATGAAATATACGAGACCGATGTCGACGGTCATGTTTCGAAAAGATCAACGTAAGACGTTGAAAAACATCTTAAAGTTCTTAACCCAAGCACTAAGGATGTGAGCATACATGGTGGGTCCGAATTAAAACTAGAGGGCTTTACAGACTCAAGTTTTTTTCGCATGCACTCAAGACGATCGAAAATCCACTTTAAGGTAAAGTGTTACCTTGAATAGTGGTGCGTTGAATTGGAAAGGTTCCAAAACAAAGAAAGAGTTGTTCTTTGGTTTAGTAATAAAGACAAAGTATATAGCTATAAATGAAGTCGCAAGTTGATTGTTTGGATTAAAAGTTCATTACTGTAACTAGGAATAGTTCCTAAGTCTCATCTTGGATCTAAACATGTGTTGTGGCACTTTCATTTGATTATAAGAATCATTGAAAGATGGGAAATCACTATAGAGATAGTGGACTCTCAAGAACAACATTACATATCCATTAACTAAAGCTTATCCATCAGCAGGATAATCGTCACTTAGAGAAGAAGAGTATAAGATACCATGACGATTGGCTTTAGTGCAAGTGGGAGATTGAAAGTAATATGCACACAAGCCAATCATGTTTGATGATAAAGCATATACTTTGTAACAATCTTATTCATTTATTAATAAAAAGTATTAATTTATTAAAGGCTTTTAATTATCTACATGATGTCGTTTTTAATATATGATAAACCCATAGTTTTAAGCAATGCTTTTAGAATAATGATGATGATCATTCTAATGAGATCTAAATTCTTTGAAAGCTTAAAACTAAAATAGTTCCCAATCGTTGGATTACTAAATTGGGGATTAGTGAATCCGGATAGATTGGTACATACGTTGCTTGCTTCATTGGATGAGGATGATTGATCTCATGATCATTTGTGTGGAGACACTAAAGCAAGTATGTAGGTGCTTATTAGAGAATAAGTTCATCGAACGTGGCTCGCTAAGGAATACCTAATGGAGTTTTATTTGCTCGTCAATAGGAATTCTCAGAGTGATAGTAGTACAAGTGATCCTTGGACTTGAGATCATCATAGTATCTTGTGTATGATGAGTTATACTTTGACTTATTCCTTAAGACCCTTAGGGTATATCAAAGGGTATGCTTGGGTATAATAAGTTGTACATGGAGATAATGTATAATCAATAAAGAATCTACCACTTCTAATAAAAGAAGAGAAATGTCCTATGTGATTCGATAAATGACAACCCAAAGAGTCTCGGGTTGGCGGCGTAATGAAATTAGAAAGGAGTTTCTAATTTGCATTATTTGAGTCATGCATTTAAGAGTCGTAAATACATATAATTAAATAAAATAAGACTCGATAAAGAATTCCATGTCTTATATTTAATTGGGACATTGTATGGTGGAAGGATTGAAATTGTACAAGAACTATTTACTCAAAGGTTCTTTAATGATTAATGTTGAAATCTATATTATCCGGAAAGTCGTTGATCGCTAGGAGGCTTATCCCTATTGTAGAATAAATATTATTTATTTAAATAAATTAATTATTTAATTTATTTATTTAAATAAGATTAGAATTGTTCTAATTGATTTATTCACAACCGGTTTAATATGGAGAACCTAAAGGGTCACACCATAAAAAAGGAAGAATAATTATTTAAGAAGTTAATGGCATAATCGTAATAATATAGTTATGTATATTTAATTTAATCTATGGTGATAGAATAAATTAAATAGCTTAATATTTATTATTTAATATTTTAGAAATATTAAATATAAATTAATAAGAGGAGTCTTATTAATATTATTACAATTATTATTATTTTAATTTCTAAAAGAGTTTAGGAATTAATTTAATATAAGTACTCTCATTTATTCCTAATTGGATTAGGAAGGAAAATTAGTTAAAGGAGTTTAATTAATTATCCCTAATAAGATTAGGAGCTTAATTAATTAAAAGAATTTAATTAATTAAATAAAACCCAATTCCTTAATTGTTAAGATGGGTTGCCCACATCTATAAATAAGAGGAGTCTTATTATGGGTGGGTATGGGTTGTTGAATTTTTTTTAACATACGTAATAATTCCAATTGTTGGGAGAGTACACTTTTTCTATAGAGATAGAAAACTAGGGTTTAGCCAACCACCCATCTTCTTGAATTTTATTCTTCCTTGGTGGATCACCTCAGAGGCCAAACACATGGGTGGCTAACGTTGATCAAAGGAAGGAACCAAACCCAAGTGGATTCAAGATTGAACGCGAAAGGATTTGGAGGTGAACTTGTACCGAGGAAGCTCGATCTTCAAGGGTATGATTTATTCTTTATCTTTTCGCTTAATTAATAATTATGCATAAAGGATGATCCGTATATATGTAAATTTTTTGATTTTTGTGAATTTTTTAAACTCGATTTTACCATAATGAAATAATAATTTAGAGAATGAAAGCTATCTTTATATATGAATTAAAAGTTCAATTCTATCTTTTATCTCGTAACATCAATCAATATATAACTGAAATCAAATATTCATCTTTATGCCAAAGATATTCATCGATTGGTCATACAAACCTACGGCCAAAGATATTCAAACACTCAAAGTATTAAAATACTCACAAGAATACTTCAATATATTGAGAGAGAAGAAAGAAGATTTAGATCTCTACGGTGTGATTTTTAATTCTAACCTAAGCACCTTATTTATAGGAAAATGCTTAGAACACCAAAGCCGTAAAATTTAATAAAATAATAATATATTTTCTTAATTTCCTTATACGCTAAAGAATCTGATTTCAACCATTAACATGTGCCACTCAAATGGGAAAAAAGTTTTCTTAAAATAAATAATAAAAACTTCCAAAAATCAATTATTTCAGAACTCTGAAACTTTAATAATTCATAATAAATAGCTTTTTATCAGAAAATTGAACACATATCTTTTCCATAGGAAATTTCATTATCTACAACTTTGCGTAAGAAAGTTTTTCCAAATTCCAAAAGTAAATTGACCAAATCTACAAATGGGGCGATTTTACAAAGTATAATCAAATTTCAAAACAAGAAATGGGCCCTGATTACACAAAATATGTGTTAATCATTTAATGCAAAAAAAATACTCTTCCTCCTCATATACTCATATATCCCACATTTATTGTAAAATATCATCATTATTATATTATAATAATATAATAAAATATTATTTTATCGGAAAAGATAAAATATCAATTTTTAACAATTGTCACTTTAAAAATTTTCTCCATCTATATCCACATAAAATCAATATTTTCCTCATCATATAAATCAATAATTAATTATTCACAAATAATATTACGTAATCACAAAGATCGACAACCAGTGGTAGTTTAGAAAGAGAGGGCTTTCCAATAAGAATTTTTCATCTTGTGCAATTAGGTGACCAAACTCTCCTTAGACAGAACTTTCTAGACATTGCCAATAATATTTTCTAATAATATTATTCGGATAATATGAATTATTGCCGATAATGAAAAATCATGTAGTGACAATTATTGAAAAGCGAAGTAATATAAAATATCAACGCAGTGACAATTATTGAATCAATAAAATAAAATATTGAATAGTAACTCATCGTAACAATTATTGAGTTGTGCCTTCTTACGTAAGAATCAATAATTGGTGCAATACCGTGCTTCTTGTCGCAACAACGCGCGTATTGGATCGTGTTTTAACCACCGGATATTCCAACGGTGTTAACTGTGAATAACTACGCCGTTATTTATAAACAACTTATACTTGTCGTTTTCTTTCATCCAATCGCCGTTATAGGGGCCTTACAATTTTGCGTCGCTACCGTCATACGAATATTCTACGCGGAAGAATATTCCACGACCAAACGAATATTCTCAAACAACAATGAGTATTTTATAACCACTTCGCTTATTTGAAATATTTATGCATTTACCCATAACTAACCACATTAATCAAATCAACCCTTACTATTTCAAAATAATAAATAGAGAATTAAATTTCATTTATTAATAATTTGGGGTCTTACAATCTCCCTCCTTATGAAATTTCATTCCTCAAATTGACGTCGACGTACTGGTGTTTGAAAAGATGAGGATACCTCACTTTCATTTTCGTTCCAACTCTCGTGTCATTTCCTCAATAGCATGGTTTCTCCACAAAACTTTAACTTGTGGTATGACCTTCGTCGTGGGACATGCTCCTTCCTATCCAAGATCTTGACGGTACCTCTTCGTGACATTAAGTCTTGGCTATCTCGTGGGATTTCTAACTCAATAGCGTGGTTTGGGTCTTTCACATATTCGTATTAGCACAAATATATGAAAAACATTATGAACACAAGACATACATGGAGGTAACGCTAGTCTATAGGCGACATTTCCTACCTCGGTCAAGAACTGAATGGACCGATAAATGTCGTGGATTGAGCTTCCTCTCTTCCCAAATCTTGTAACTCCGGTCCTTAGAGCCACACGCATGACAATACATGATCCCCAATACTAAATTACGAAAGTAGTATGCACACAAGCCAATCATGTTTGATGATAAAGTATATACTTTGTAACAATCTTATTTATTTATTAATAAAAAGTATTAATTTATTAAAGACTTTTAATTATCTACATGATCTCGTTTTTTATAATATGTGATAAACCCATAGTTTTAAGCAATGCTTTTAGAATAATGATGATGATCATTCTAATGAGATCTAAATTCTTTGAAAGCTTAAAACTAAAATAGTTCCCCAATCGTTGGATTACTAAATTGGGGATTAGTGAATCCGGATAGATTAATACATCGTTAGCTTGCTTTCGTTGGATGAGGATGATTGATCTCATGATCATTTGTGTGGAGACACTAAAAGCAAGTATGTAGGTGCTTATTAGAGAATAAGTTCCTTTGAGCATTGGCTCGCTAAGGAATACCTAATGGAGTTTTATTTTTTTGTCGATAGGAATTCTGTAGTGATAGTAGTATGAAGTGATCCTTGGACTTGAGATCATCATAGTATCTTGAGTATGATGAGTTATACTTTGACTTATTCTTAAGACCCTTAGGGTATATCAAAGGGTATACTTGGGTATAATAAGTTATGCGTGGAGATAATGTATGATCGATAAAGAATCTACTACTTCTAATAAAAGAAGAGAAATGTCCTATGTGATTCGATAAATGACAACCCAAGTGAGTCCTTGGCAAGCGAGAATGAAATTAGAAAGGAGTTTCTAATTTGCATTATTTGGAGTTATGCATTTAAGAGTCGAAATACATATAATTAAATAAAATAAGACTTGACAGTAATTCCATGTCTTATATTTAATTGGGACATTGTATGGTGGAAGGATTGAATTATGACAGTAACTATTTACTCAAAGGTTCTTTAATGATTAATGTTGAAATCTATATTATCTGGAAAGTCGTTGATCGCTAGGGAGGCTTATCCCTATTGTAGAATAAATATTATTTATTTAAATAAATTAATTGTTTAATTTATTTATTTAAATAAGATTAGAATTATTCTAATTGATTTATTCACAACCAGGTTTAATATGGAGAACTAAAGGGTCACACTTTAAAAGGAAGAATAATTATTTAAGAAGTTAATGACATAATCGTAATAATATGTTATGTATATTTAATTTAATCTATGGTGATAGAATAAATTAAATAGCTTAATATTATTATTTAATATTTTAGAAATATTAAATATAAATTAATAAGAGGAGTCTTATTAATATTATTACAATTATTATTATTTTAATTTCTAAAAGAGTTTAGGAATTAATTTAATATAAGTACTCTCATTTATTCCTAATTGGATTAGGAAGGAAAATTAGTTAAAGGAGTTTAATTAATTATCCCTAATAAGATTAGGGAGCTTAATTAATTAAAAGAATTAATTAATTAAAACCCAATTTCTTAATTGTTAAGGTGGGTTGCCCACATCTATAAATAAGAGGAGTCTTATTATGGGTGGTATGGGTTGTTGACTTTTTAATAAATACGTAATAATTCCAAAGTTGTTGGGAGTATACTTTTCTATAGAGATAGAAAACTGGGTTAGCCATAACACCCATCTTCTTGAATTTTATTCTTCCTTGGTGGATCACCCTGAAGGCCCGAACACAATGGGTGGCTAACGTTGATCAAAGGAAGGAACCAAACCCGGTGGATTCAAGTTGAGCGAAAAGAGATTGGAGGTGAACTTTTGCACGAAAGCTCGATCTTCAAGGGTATGATTTTATTCTTTATCTTTTCGTTTAATTAATAATTATCGTAAAAAGGTGATCCGGGTATATGGTTTGTAAAATTTTAAACTCGATTTTTTTACTCGCTTCGCATTATTTTGCAATTTAATTCGTTATGAATATTACAAACCTAATGATTGGTATCGAGTCAAACCTTTATCAAATTATTAATTGTTTGATTTAATTTGTATATTGATATGTGTTTAGAACAATTTAATTGGGCATAATTTTATTGTATAAAATTTAAATAAATTAAAAAAAATAAAAAAAAAAGAAAAAAAAAGTAGGCTCATGCACGGAAATCAAGGAACTTGATATATATGATATATATAACATACATCGAATTGGGATTGATATTAAGTTGCAAATTTTTTTCTTTTTAATCCGATAGCGTGAGTTAATTTCATGAGACATCCGTGTATGAATAATCTATTTTACCGCATGGATCACTAAAAGCGTGATTTGATTTTAGCATACATGAAATAAAAGCGGTATGACGTTTATTTTTTTGTGACTTATTTTTTTTTTTTTAGCAAATAAACGTTTTTTTTTTTTTTTTTTGAAAAGGAAAGATGCGGTTATTATATTATATATATATATAATATATATATATATATATATATACTATATTATTCTTAATTATTTTATAATTAAAATAAAATGTTTATTTTAATTTTAAAATAAAAAGTTTATTTTAATATTAAAATAAAAAAGAGTTTATTTTAATTTTAAAATTGAATATTATATATATATATATAATTATTTTAATCTTAAAATAAAAGTTTATTTTAATTTTAAAATAAAAGGTTTATTTTAATCTTAAAATAAAAGGTTTATTTTAATTTTAAAATTAAATTTCATGCTAACTAATTAGAGTTGAAATTGGATTCCATGATAACTAATTGGAGTTGAAATTGATCTTTCCTTAAATAAAGGAGTTTATTTAAATATGAAATAAGATTTCATATTATTCAAAATAAAAGAGTTTATTTGTGAATAGGAAAAGAAAATCAAGTATTTCCTTAAATAAAGGAGTTTATTTAGATATGAAATTAGATTTCATATTATTCAAAATAAAGGAGTTTATTTATGAATAGGAAAGATAATTAAGTGTTTCCTTTTAATAAGATTTTTTTTTTTCACATGGAATTGGATTCCATAATTAATTAAAATAAAGAGTTTATTTTAATTAAAGATTTTTTTTACATGGAATTGGATTCCATAATTAATTAAAATAAAGGAGTTTATTTTGATTAAAATTTTGATTAAAATAAAATAGTTTATTTCATTCAAAATTGGATAAATTAAAATAAAATAGTTTTATTTTAATTTAAATTTGGATTAAAATAAAGGAGTTTATTTTGATTCAAAAATAGATTTTATACTAACTAAATTTGTCCATTAAATGATATCAATATATATATTAAATGTTTATTATTCATGAGATGAATGTTATTTATTGATGCATATGGTGATGTGTATGATAATAAATGGGATTGATTATGGACTATTGATTAAATGCGATTGGATTTTATTTTAGTTGGATGCATGAATGTATGGGTTTTTATTAAATGGGGTCTCTGCAGATTCTGTCTTCTAATTTTTCTTAATGTAAATTCTATCTCCCCTCCTATATACTTTCCCATTTATTTTTGATCAAGGTTTCTATTTATTTTAAATAGTTTTGTAATAGGAATATTTAGAATTATTTTAAAAAATTAGAGATCAAGGGACAAGAAAGCTTGAAGACCCGTTTGTAATGGAGCCAGGGTTTAAATGTAATAGTTATATTTAAATATTATTTCTTGCACCCTAGGGTTTGACCTTTTGGTTCACTTGGTGGCTCTAGTGAACCAAACTAGAATAAAAGTCCATAATCAATCCGGGTAGAATATAGTATTCTATATGCATGCTTATATTATATATATTATATATTATGCAAACATGCTTCGCATGTTCATTAATATGACGCGTATTTTATATATATATAAATAATGCCGCTTAAACAAGATGAGACAAATTAATAACAAACCCCTCAAATTTTTATATTAAGTCCTAAGCGTTCAAAGATATTTGGAATATCGAGCGTCAGCCTTTAGCATGATAAAATTAATAGAGTATTAAATATTTAATATGAGTTTGTTGTGTCACCACAAAGGCAAGTATTAAGTATTTAAGATGTTAATTTATCACATTTGATGCTTATAAAGAAAATTGAACAATATTGTTTTGTTTGTGTCACCTGAGGATGATATTTTTTTTTGAATATATGGAGTCTTTAGGTTGGACTTAACTTGGATAATTTTGATTGGATGTGCCACCACTTGATCAAAATAATCTAAGAGGCAAAATACAAGGAGTTGCATAGTTGATGTAATTGACAAAAGTTGTCTACCTATTTATTTATATATAGTTTGTTGTGTCACCACAAGACTATATACATTTGAAATGGGATCCTTATTCTCACTAGCAGATCTTTAATTAGAGATTTTCCGAACTATATAAGTGAGGGTAATATAGTTTTAAAGAAAATAGTGGGAGATACCAATTTAAAACAAGACCTAAATTATTTTGGTAATTAATAAAAGAATGTATGTTAAAATATTGTTAATTACAAATTCATTTACGAGAATTTTACAATGTCTAAAATTACTATCTTCACGAAGCATATTAGATGCTAAATTAATCGGGGCCAATTAAAGCGGATTGGTTAAGAATTTGAGAATAGTTCTCATAGGTGAAAAGCTATCTTATGTCCTTAATACGCCTATCCCCGCAATGGTTGTGAGCGGTGCCTCACGAGGAAGACATTGCTACTTTTAGGAAGTGGCAAGATGATGCACAATTGGCTCGATGCATCATGCTCGCATCCATGAGTAACGAGCTTGACGTCGCATGAAACTATGGATGCTCTTTTCTTATACTCCCTGCACATCAAGTAGTTGATGGTGAGGAAAGTAGGACCGATAGATATCGAGATATCTAAGAGCTCTTCCGATCTAGAATGGCCAATGGCACTATAGCAAATGCAGACAAAAAGTTCTTAACATAATCAATTTGATTGATCGATTAGGACAACTGGTTTTTGTCATGGATGGAGAGTTGAGCCAAGATTTGATCTTGCACTCACTCAGGACTCCTTTCACAATTATTGTGAATTTTTCATATGAACAAGCTAGATATCGACTTTGATTTGCTTAACTTGTTGAAAAATGTTGAGAGTCACTTTCAACCAAGAAAGATCAAGTCTTCTTGGTAGGGGCCAAAGGATCTTCCGAAAAGAAGAACAATTCAAAGAAGGTATATAGAAAGGCATAAACAAAGGATAATAAGAACAAAAGCGATACGGATAGCAAAGGAGTTTGCTTCCCGCTGCAATAAGCTTTGGACACTTTGGAAAGAAAGCTGAGAAGCATCTTGCAGAGAGGCTAACCAAAGAAGCTTAGTGAAGTTTGTTACATAATCTGCTTTTGTTCATGATTTAAAAATAAATTTTCTTTAAGTCGATGTTCTACTTGGGTATTGGATACCAACTTTGGTTATCATAAATATAGATTTATGAAGGGACCAAGCGAAGTAGAAAGCTAAACAAATATAAGTAATCCTATATGTAGTGGAAATGTAACAAAGGTTCTGCATTAGATATAGAAACTTATAGTTTAGCAATGCCTACTGCGAGCAAATCTATTAAGTCAATAAGTTGTTATTGTATTCATTCTTGTTAAAAATATTATTTCCATTTTATTGTTTGACAATGAAATCTTTGGTATTATAATTAAGAACAATTGTTCTATTTATAATAATAATGTTTTGTAAAGAGCTGGAATATTACTTAATCAATTTTGTATACTTGACTTATATGAAAATAATTTTGCATATTGAACAAAATAATATAAGAAAAGGAGATGATCATTCAAAGAGTTGAATGTGTGTATTTGATGAAATACAAGTGTGAATTATTTGAAAGGTTCAAAGAATTGAAGTGAAACAAATTAGCAATGTATTAAGATTCTTTGATTAGATCGAGGAATAAATACTTGTGCAATAAGTTTCTTGATCATCTCAAATGGTTTTCTCATAATGGACGCCTCGATATGTAATAAATGATTTATGTATACGAAAGGAAAAATCGTACCTTGTTGGACATAGTGCGGTCCATAATGATTTTACCAACATTCCGGTATCCTTACAGGATCATGTCACAGAAATGGTCGCACATATCTGAAAAGGGTAACCTCAAAAATCAAACCCCAAGACTCCATAAAAGTTATGGATAGGGAGGATTCTAATCTTAAGTATGATAAGATAAGGGTTGTCGACTTATGTGAAAAGGATTTCAAAAGATAAGCTTGGGACAAGATTTGACAAGTGTAGATTTGTTGGACATCCTAAAAGTAAGTTTAGGGCATGTGTTCTATAATCCTACTTAGCAAAAGGTGTTTGTTATGAAACAAGCGCCTTCTAAGATAAAGGTGTTTATCATTGAAAGGGCTAGTGGGAGGATAATAGATCTTGAAGAGTTCAAGAACCACAAAACACTATAAGTCAAATAAGAGGAACACGTAGATTGACCTATTGTACCACAACAGAATCGTAAATCGGAATAGTACCAAAGATACACAGGAGGTATGGATTCATCATGGATGATGATGATGAGGTACACGTCATAGAAGATGATGATCCGATTACATACGATGAGGTAAGTGTTGTACACTCGGAGAAATGGATTGAAGCAAGTTTCTCAAATATGGAACATTCGTTTTGATGAGGTAATCAAAAGAGTTTGATTTTATCAAAATAAGAATGAACTGAGTGTGTGTACAAAAGGGTCGATGGGAGCGTCGTGAAATTTCTAGTATTATATGTTGATATACTACGGATAAGGAATTACATACCAATGCTACAATCAGTAAAGATAAAGTTGTCTAAACATTCCTCCATGAATGGTTTGGGAAGAGTATCTTAATTGGGAATAAAATCTATATAGATAGATTTAATAGGATGCTCGACTTAACCCAAGCGAGCGTATATTCATTTGATGCTAAAGTCGTTTAGCATGACAAACTCCAAGAGATGTCTCGTGTTGATGAGCTATGGGTGTATCTCTCTTAATAGTCCCATAGACTCAAAGAAGAGAGATTGCATGAGTGACAATCATGTATGCAATGAAATGTATACGAGACACGATGTTGATCGGTCATATTATGGAGAAGATCCTTGTAAGAGGCGTTGAAAAACATCTTAAAGTTCTTAAGCAGGCACTAAGGATGTGAGCATATATGGTGGTCCGAATTAAAACTAGAGGGCTTACGGACTCAAGTTTTTCAGATGACGGAAGAGGCACGACGAAAATCCACTTTAAGGTAAAGTGTTACCTTAAGCGGTGGTGCAGTTGAATTGGAAAGGTTCCAAAGCGACAAAGGAGTTCTTTGGTTTAGTGATAAAGACAAAGTATATAGCTATAAATGAAAGCTATGAGTTGATTGTTTGGATTAAAAGTTTATTCTGAACTAGGAATAGTTCCTAAGTCTCATCTTGGATCTAAACATGTGTTGTGGCACTTTCATTTTGATTATTAGAATCATTGAAAGATGGGAAATCACTATAGAGATAGTGGACTCTCATGAACAACATTACATATCCATTAACTAAAGCTTATCCAACGGATAGGATAATCGTCACTTATAGAAGAAGAGTATGAGTTACCATGACGATTGGCTTTAGTGCAAGTGGGAGATTGAAAGTAGTATGCACAAGCCAATCATGTTTGATGATAAAGCATATACTTTGTAACAATCTTATTCATTTATTAATAAAAGTATTAATTTATTAAAGGCTTTTTAATTATCTACGTGATCTTGTTTTTTATAATATGATAAACCCATAGTTTTAAGCAATGCTTTTAGAATAATGATGATGATCATTCTAATGAGATCTAAATTCTTTGAAAGCTTAAAACTAAAATAGTTCCCAATCGTTGGATTACTAAATTGGGGATTAGTGAATCCGGATAGATTGGTACATCGTTGCTTGCTCATTGGATGAGGATGATTGATCTCATGATCATTTGTGTGGAGACACTAAAAGCAAGTATGTGAGACCCCAGATTTTATCGATAAAGATTTAAATTTTGTTGAAATAATTTTTAATATTATGGTGTGAATTTAAGATAATATTATAGTTGTGGGTAGTATTTATAAATTTTGCAAAATATGCAAGTGGTTATATTATATTCGATTGGTGGGAAGAATATTCGGTTTAGCGAGGGAATATTCGTCTGACAACTGAACTCAATCATTGGTGGACCCACAACGAAATTATTGTCGGATTGAGAAAACGACAAAAATATTTTATTGAAATAACGGCAGTGGAAGTTTTTACGTAGTTCTTTGTTGAACTACTCGGTAGTAAAAAAATAAGATAATCGTGTGGTTGCATAAGTAGCACACCGGTATTGATTATTGATGCTTATGTGAGAAGTCACTCGGTTTGATTCCATTATTGTCGATTAATAATATGAATTATTATAAGCGATAATGACGTTTTGTTTTATTCGTATTATTAACGTAATAAAAGCGAAACATCTTTTTATATAAAATAGAATACTTTATTAAAGTTATTCTATAAATAGAATATATTATATTTTATTATGCATAGTGTTGCATGTAGTGTTTTGCATAGTATTGCATAGTGTTTGCATAGTAAAATGTTTTTTATATAAATAGAATATATTATATTTTATTTAAAGATTTTCTTTAAATATGGACAAGTCAGATTAAAGTAAATCAATCTGGATAGTTCATGGATTAATTCTTATGCATTCCATTTTCCTATAAATAGAAGCTCATTCCTTCATTATTTTCTTATTTAATTCATTGAAACTAGAGAGAGAAATTATAGAGAGAAGCTATAGAGAAAGTTATAGAAAGAAGAAGAGTGATTCGCTACTTCACTACTTCTATATTCAGTTCTTTTTACGGTAGAGGGTGTTATTTTTCTTCTTGAAGAGAACTTACATTATTCCATTCATTATTATTACATTGGAATAACTTTGTAAAAAGTGGCATACCCTATACATAACTTGTATACTGTGACATACCTATACTTGGTGAAATCCTTATGTTATTCCATTGCTTATTTACATTGGAATAACTGATTTGTACGCCATGGTTTACCCTATACTTGGTGACATTCTTCTATTATTACATTTGGAACATCACATGCGTGTGTTTTACCGGACACTGGTTCCGCTTTTTATTATTCTGTTAGAACATCACATGCTCGTGTGTTTTACAGGACTGGTTAAAATCTTTATCATTACATTGGAATATCCTATCTGTGTGTTTTACATCGGACCAGTTCCATCTTTATTATTCATTGGAACATCCCGCTTGTGTGAATTTCACACGATTTGGTTCCGATTATTATTATTACATTGGAATAACTCATACATCAAAGTACCGCATGCATGGTGATTTCTTTTGTTATTTCATTCTTTATTATACCCGGTTGGTTAAAACTTTGACTATACTCCATGAAATTAGTAGAATATCCTTGATATTTGCGTTTCATCCAAATATCTTTTCATGGAAATATTCTTCCGATCATTCTTGAATTTTACTCTCGAAAAAAAAGATGTCGTGTTGACAATTTGGGCGTTAATAATTCATGGATTAAATAATTCTTGAACTTGTTTTATTGAATTACTATGTCATTGTCATCATCCTCATGTTATATTATGTTATCTTTGGCTTACGTGCATAGATGAACTTAGTATGATTATGACCGAGGATCATTGATTATAATCATGACTTGATATAAATGATGTGACAAAAGTCCTCGGTGGCTCGTAATGCAACGTTGATGGATAGTTTTGGTATGATTATGACGAGGGGTGATTCGGTATAGTCATGGTCATTGATAATTTGATGAAAATCCTTGGTAGTGAATACGAGGATGATTAGATGTGGTGGTTTATTTATTAAAAGTCGAGTCTCATCGATAAAAATTGATGAAAACCTTTTAAAACCTAAAAGATAGTAGACTTTATTCTCTACTTGACTCTTTTAATGGATTGCATATTCGGCTGCAGATTAAAACTGGTTGTCTATTGTATTTTATCGGTTTAACAACATTTGAAGGCTAATGATAATTTATTACGCATTATCTTAGTCATAATATTTCTTCTTGGGCTAGTTGAGCTCACCTTTCTTTCTTTGTTCTCTTGAAATGAGAACACTGCATTTGGAGACGAGTCGGGGAGCGGAGTAATGGTCCGGAGGATAGCATTAGTAGTCCTCACTATTACGTGAAATAGTGTGATAATAGTTGTAATGAGGACTCCTTTTGAGTTTGTATAATATCTAGTAGACAATATTTGTATTCAAACTCACGGTTTATGTCGATATTATACCACAGCGATTATATTAGTAAGTTGTATTTGAATTTATGTACCATGTAAGTGGCGACCCAAGATGGGTGGCGTATACCTAATTTTGGGGCGTCGCGGTTGGTATATCGAGCTTAGGATATGATCCACGGCTAAGATGTGAGAATAGTACTAGGAGGGAGGCGGGAATTCCTTCGCTAGTATGACCTACCTAAAAGCTATTTGGTATTTAATTGGTGGTCGAGTATATAGGATAATATGTGATATGTTAATTAACCCTTATTTTGTGGCGGTGTTTGAAAATGGCATCCGAGAATGTTGAGAATAGCAATGGAGCACGAGGCTGTTGATTCTCCACATATCAATAATCGGGACAATGTGCAGCAGGATGGCGATAATCCTCCACATAAACAACAACACCGATCAATTGATGAATGACAGTGCGTTTAAAAGGTTTTAGAATTCATGCAACATCGAGTGAAAGCGACTCTCATCCAAAGCGTAGGTGGAAACACGAGAAAACTCTCGGGCGGTCACCGCTAAACAATTCAAGAGCTGGGACCACCGGAGTTTAAGGGAGAGCCAAAACCACTTACGGCGGAAGCATGGATGCATGATTACCAAGATATTTGATGTCTTGGGATGCTAGAGAGCAAAGGTTCCTTTTTGCGCTTTATATTACGCGGAGAGGCGATTCTTGGTGGGAATCGGTGTAAAGCGTACTCAACTCTTTTATCTTGAAGATATCTTGGGAGAAGTTCCAGGGCTGTTCAGCGACAAATACTTTCACGAAAGTATTCGCCACATGAAGGAGGTGGAGTTTATCAAGTTGGAACAAAACAATATACCGTAAGTCGCAATACTGAGGCAAAATTTGCGGAGTTATCACGATTCGTCCCACTTGGTGGATAATGAGAGAGAATAGCGCGAATGTTTTTAAGAGGTTTGAAGCGGAGATACGTCAACATCTTATTTCTCATAAAGCGTGTTTTATTAGGATGTTGTAAATAGGGCTCGATTAGTGGAAGCGCGATAACGAGTCAACTATGACTAAAGAGAAGCGGTAAGCAAAATATATACCGGCAAAAGTAGTCATCGAAGCGGTGACAACAAGCGTGGAGGAATCAACGAGGCGAGATATGGTAACCACGGTGGTGTCGGGGCCAAAATAATAAGAATGGACATTTCAAGAAAAGGAGATTCAACAATGATGGAAAGACGTCGACAAAGATTTTGTTGTTAAGGAAGGAGAAGGACCACCTATCATATGCTTCAAATGCGGAGGAGAGGACACATCGATCCGACTCATGCCACGCCATCAAAGCGTGTTATAATTGTGGAAGAAAAGGCCACTTAGCTCGATTTTTCGTTTACGAAGACGAATTCAACTAGGATGGAGGCACCAAAGGTTGTCCCGGACAAACCCAGGCCGTGTAGTTTAAGAGAGAGCATTTTTTTTTCTCGTGACGAGGAACACGAATAAAATTATCACGGGTAAGTTAATCATAAGCTCTTGAAGTCTATACAAGTGTTAGATGGGTTCTACCCATTCTTTTATCTCTCTTGCTTGCGTTCAACGTTTAAATTTGACTCAGGAGAAGTTAGACTTTGACTTATTGGTTGAAACTTCGTTAGTAGAACCTTCGTTACCGCTACTATTTTTTTAATCTTGTTGTTTCAAATAAACACTTTCACGTTACTTCCGTCAATCTTATATCTTTGAAAATACTTGCCTTTGAGGTAATTTTTGAAAATGATTGATTAACTACTCATTATTCTTTTCGTAAGGTTGTTAGCTTTTATATTTATACCAACTTTGTTATCTGAATTCAAAGTAACCAAACCCTAAAGTTAATCCTTTGTTATATCAAGCCATAAGTAAAGAGCCCCGAACCTTTCATTGTTGACTTCCTTGTGTGGAATGCAAAGCACACTTTTTTGTAAGCGACATCGTGAATGAAGATGGCAAGGTTATAGGTATCATTGTGAGGTCTACTATCTAGGTTAAGGGATAGAAGTCACGGTTGGTATCAATGTGACGTCTTATCCAAGTCTTGGATAAAGTCACACGATTGAATAATATTTCTATTATTAATAAATTTCTGGCGTATTCTTGAAGACTTCTTAGCCTACTTAGAGCGTGAAATCGAATTTTGTATTGACCCGATACAAAACCCATTTCTTAAACCCTCAAATATTTCTTCAACTAAAATGAAGCAGGATTACGATGGTCATAATAAAAGCATTGGAATAATGAAAATCATGGGTATTCGTGGTATTAGTAAGTTTTATGATGAGTTATGTTGGTTAGTATGTAAAAACATGAAAGTTTCTTAGAAATCACAAAAGAGTTGAAAATCAGATTTTGGTGAAAAAGCGTAACATGAAATTCAATTGACCATATCTCTTATTATATTTTGAATTTTTGAATGTGGTCAAGTCCTAGAGTTAGATCTACTGAGTTACCTAACTAATCCAAGTGGAATTACTGGAAAAAGTGTTGTGGATTTTGTGTGGACTGATTTTTTAGCAAAGGAGGCCAAAGCTGTAAATTTCGAAAATGCTACTGCCCAGAAACTTTAAGGGACAATTTCGGCCACTTAAATTATGAGAAAAATTCTGGGTTTTTGGGACATGAAAGTATATGGTATAAAGTACCTCCTGTCCAAAAATGAGCTCATTCTCGACTTAAAATGAGCAAGTTATGACTATTTCAATATTTAGGTTTTTAAATGACTAAAACGCTATAACTTGAGTTCTATAACTCCGATGACCATGAAAATTTAAACTAGAAGCTCACGTTAACATGTGTAAGATCCTGCCAAGATTTGGGAATTTTGGAGTTAAACTTGAGGTAGCTAATTTCTTAAGGAATTAATTAGAAATTAATTTTGAAAAATAGTAAATGAATTTTAAAAATTCGAGAAAAATATATTTTCATTATGGGACTATATTATGCTAAATCCCAGAAAAGAAATATTTTTGGGACTAATTTGGTATTTTTCATGAAAATAGTTTAGTTACTGAACATATGAGTTAAATATGTTATGTGAAGTAACAAAGTTGAAAATAGGATTTTATGACTAGAGAATCCTATATAGAATATATGCATATTTTTTGATGAGGATTTGATAATTGGTGATGATATTTTATGAGTATGGCATTTTTGAATGATTAAATGCATTATATGGTAAAGCGTAAACAATTGAGATAAATTGTTTATAAATTTAAGAAGTGATTAAAATATTATTATAATATTAATGTTATTAGATTATGAGATTATTAAGTGATTGATAACATGGGGATATTCTTGAATCTGGATAAATTATATTATAAATGTTTAATATTTATCCTTTATCTCATTTGATTGATTCTTTATATCATTATCCTCATGTTTATATTATGTTGAAAGTCATCGTGGCTTTGTAGTGCATAGATGGACTTGGTATGATTATGACCGAGGATTGTTTAAGTATAATCATAATAGTAATTAAAAACACAATTATCTTTGGTAGTAGTGCATGGATAATTTGTGGTCGTGATCTTAATGAATACACAATTATCTTTAGTAGTAGTAGTGCATGGATAATTTGTGGTCGTGATACTAATGAATACACAATTATCTTTGGTCAGTAGTGCATGGATAATTTGTGGTCGTGATACTTAATGAATACACGATTATCTTTGGTAGTAGTGCATGGATAATTCGTGGTCGTGATCTTAATGAATATACAATTATCTTTGGTAGTAGTGCATGGATAATTTGTGGGTGCGGATACTAATGAATACACAATTATCTTTGGTAGTAGTGCATGGATAATTGTGGTCGTGATACTAATGAATACACGATTATCTTTGGTAGTAGTGCATGGATAATTTGTGGTCGTGATATTAATGAATACACAATTATCTTTGGTAGTGAGTGCATGGATAATTTGTGGTCGTGGATCTTAATGAATACACAATTATCTTCGCCGTAGTGCATGGATAATTTGTGGTCGTGATCTTAATGAATACACAATTATCTTTTGGTAGTAGTGCATGGATAATTTGTGGTCGTGATCTTAATGAATACACGATTATCTTTGGCCGTAGTGCATGGATAATTCGTGGTCGTGATACTTAATGAATATCCTTGGCACTAGTAGTGCGGGGATGATTCGATGATATGGATTAATTATTGAGTGAGTCTCAAAGAATGAAATATTAATTCATGGATGTGGTAAAAGTTATCTTTGGCCCGTAAAAGATGAATTGTTAATGAATATCTTTGGTAGGATTGCAAAAATGAATTTAATGTTTTCAACGATAAAAGGTATTCAAGGTATCTTCACCTCTTTATCATATCAGTATCGTACTTTAATTTTCGGGAGAAATTCCATAAGGAGGGAGATTGTGAGACCCCAGATTTTATCGATAAATATTTAAATTTTGTTGAAATAATTTTTAATATTATGGTGTGAATTTAAGATAATATTATAGTTGTGGGTAGTATTTATAAATTTTGCAAAGTGTATGCAAGTGGTTATATTATATTCGATTGGTGGGGAATATTCGGTTTAGCGAGGGAATATTCGCATAACTGCTCAATCATTGGTGGACCCCTAATGTAATTATTGTTCGGATTGAGAAAACGACAAAAATATTTTATTGAAATAATAAATGGAAGTTTTACTGGTAGTTTCTTTGTTGAACTACCGGTAGTAAAAAGTGCGATGTCGTGTGGTTGCATAGTAGAAAGATTACGGTATTGATTATTGATGCTTATGTGAGAAGTCACTCGGTTTGATTCCATTATTAGCCGATTAATAATATGAATTATTATAAGCGATAATGACGTTTTGTTTTATTCAGTATTATTAACGTAATAAAAGCGAAACATCTTTATATAAAATAGAATACTTTATTAAAGTTATTCATAAATAGAATATATTATATTTTATTATGCATAGTGTTTTGCAGTTTTGTAGTGTTTTGCATAGTATTGCATAGTGTTTGCATAGTAAAATATTTTTATATAAATAGAATATATTATATTTTATTTAAAAGATTTTTCTTTAAATACGGACCGTCACGATTAAAGTAAATCAATCTGACTGCCAGATTTCATGGATTAATTCTTATGCATTCCATTTTCCTATAAATAGAAGCTCATTCCTTCATTATTTTCTTACTTAATTCATTGAAACTCTAGAGAGAGAAATTATAGAGAGAAGCTATAGAGAGAAAGTTATAGTGTAGAAGAAGAGTATTACGCTACTTCACTACTTCTATATTAGGTTCTTTTACGGTAAGGTGTTATTCTTTCTTCTTGAAGAGAACTTACATTATTCCATTCATTATTATTACATTGGAATAACTTTGTAAAAGTGGCATACCCTATACATAACTTTGATATGTGGCATACCTATACTTGGTGAAATCCTTATGTTATTCCATTGCTTATTATTACATTGGAATAACTTTGTATCTGTGGTTTACCCTATACTTGGTGACATTCTTCTATTATTACATTGGAACATCCATGCGTCATGTGTTTTACATAGGACTGGTTCCGCTTTTTATTATTACATTAGAACATCACATGCATGTGTGTTTTACGGGACTGGTTAAAATCTTTATCATTACATTGGAATATCCTATCACATGTGTTTTACACCGGATCCGGGTTCCATCTTTATTATTACATTGGAACATCCCGCTTGATTGTGAATTTCACGACACTGGTTCCGTTATTATTATTACATTGGAATAACCTTTAATACATCACAATCTGCGTAATGCATGGTGATTTCTTTTGTTATTTCATTCTTTATTATACCCAAGTTGTTTAAAACTTTGACTTCTATACTCTATGAAATTAGTAGAATATCCTTGATATTTGCGTTTCATCCGATATCTTTCATGGAAATATTCTTCCCGATCATTCTTGAATTTTACTCATTTAAACGATATCATGTTGACAATTTGGACGTTAATAATTCATGGATTAAATAATTCTTGAACTTGTTTTATTGAATTACTATGTCATTGTCATCATCCTCATGTTATATTATGTTATCTTTGGCTTACGTGCATAGATGAACTTAGTATGATTATGACCGAGGGATCATTCCCAGTATAATCATGACTTGATATAAATGATGTGACAAAAGTCCTCGGTGGCACCAGAATGCAGTTGATGGATAGTTTTGGTATGATTATGACGAGGGTGATTAGGGTATAGTCATGGTCATTGATAATTTGATGAAAATCCTTGACCGTGGTAGATGCGAGGATGATTAGATGTGGTGGTTTATTTATTAAAGCGAGTCTCAAAATGATAAAAATTGATGAAAACCTTTTAAAACCTAAAGATAGTAGACTTTATTCTCTACTTGACTCTTTTAATGGATTGCATATTCCACCGCTGATTAAACCCGGTTGTCTATTGTATTTTATCGGTTTAACTTATGTTGAAGGCTAATGATAATTTATTCTCGCATTATCTTAGTCATAATATTTCTTCTTGGGCTAGTTGAGCTCACCTTTCTTTCCTTTTATTCTCTTGAAATGAGAACATATTTGGGACGAAGTCGAGGAGCGGAGTAATGGTCCGAGAGGATAGCATTAGTAGTCCTCACTATTACGTGAAATAGTGTGATAATAGTTGTAATGAGGACTCCTTTTGAGTTTGTATAATATCTAGTAGACAATATTTGTATTCAAACTCACGATTTATGTCGTATTGTATACTGGCGATTATATTAGTAAGTTGTATTTGAATTTATGTACCATGTAAGTGGCGACCCAAGATGGGTGACGTATACCTAATTTTGGGGGCGCCACAAAGTATGTATAAGTGCTTATTAGAGAATAAGTTCACTTTGAACGTGCTCATTAAGGAATACCTAATGGAGTTTTATTTACTGTCAATAGGAATTCTGTAGTGATAGTAGTACAAGTGTTCTTGGACTTGAGATCATCATAGTATCTTGTATATGATGAGTTATACTTTGACTTATTCCTTAAGACCCTTAGGGTATATCAAAGGTATGCTTGGGTATAATAAGTTGTACGTGGAGATAATGTATGATCGATAAAGAATCTACCACTTAATAAAAGAAGAGAAATGTCTATGTGATTCGATAAATGACAACCCAAGTAGTCCGTGGTTGGCGGCGTGAATGAAATTAGAAAGGAGTTTCTAATTTGCATTATTTGAGTTGTGCATTTAAGAGTCGAAATACATATAATTAAATAAAATAAGACTTGATGAAGAATTCCATGTCTTATATTTAATTGGGACATTGTATGGTGGAAGGATTGAATTATACGGTAACTATTTACTCAAAGGTTCTTTAATGATTAATGTTGAAATCTATATTATCTTGAAAGTCGTTGATCATTTAGGAGGCTTATCCCTATTGTAGAATAAATATTATTTATTTAAATAAATTAATTGTTTAATTTATTTATTTAAATAAGATTAGAATTATTCTAATTGATTTATTCACAATAGGTTTAATATGGAGAACCTAAAGGTCACACCTTAAAAAGGAAGAATAATTATTTAAGAAGTTAATGGCATAATCGTAATAATATGTTATGTATATTTAATTTAATCTATGGTGATAGAATAAATTAAATAGCTTAATATTTATTATTTAATATTTTAGAAATATTAAATATAAATTAATAAGAGAGTCTTATTAATATTATTACAATTATTATTATTTTAATTTCTAAAAGAGTTTAGGAATTAATTTAATATAAGTACTCTCATTTATTCCTAATTGGATTAAGAAGGAAAATTAGTTAAAGGAGTTTAATTAATTATCCTAATAAGATTAGGGAGCTTAATTAATTAAAAGAATTAATTAATTAAACCCAATTTCTTAATTGTTAAGGTGGGTTGCCCACATCTATAAATAAGAGGAGTCTTATTATGGGTGGTATGGGTTGTTGACTTTAATAAAATGCGTAATAATTCCAAGTTGTTGGGAGTATGCCTTTTCTATAGAGATAGAAAACTAGGGTTAGCCATAACACCCATCTTCTTGAATTTTATTCTTCCTTGGTGGATCACCTCTAGAGGCCAAAACACATTGGGTGGCTAACGTTGATCAAAGGAAGGAACCAAACCCGGTGGATTCAAGTTGAGCGAAAAGAGATTGGAGGTGAACTTGTACGAGGAAGCTTTCAATCTTCAAGGGTATGATTTTATTCTTTATCTTTTCGTTTAATTAATAATTATGCATAAAGGGTGATCCGAGTATATAGTTTGTAAATTTTTAAACTCTGATTTTTTTACTCGCTTCCGCATTATTTTGCAATTTGATTGCGTTATGAATATTACAAACCTAACAAATTCCACGTCCTTTCGATGAAGATCCGCATAACTCTTTTGTCGATCCTGTGCCGTTTGTATGAATCGTTTGAATCTTCTCTGTAGTCATTCATTACCAACTCTGGTCCCAACAACGTTGCTTCTCCTACCTCATCCCAACATACCGAGAGAGCGACAATTTCGGCCCATACAATGCTTCAAATGGAGCCACACCTATACTTACACGATAAGCTTTGTTGTTGTAGGAGAATTCCACCAATGGTAGGTACTTATCCCAACTCCCTTTGAAATCGAGGACATAAGGTCTTAATAGATCTTCAAGAGTTTGAATAGTCCTCTCTGATTGTCCGTCTATTTGAGGATGGTATGCCGAACTGAACCGTAAATCCGTGCCCATAGCTTTTTGCAAGCTAACCCAAAATCTTGAAGTGAATCTTGGGTTACGATCCGAAATTATGGATACCGGCATTCCATGCAATTTCACAATCTCATTTACGTATATTTGAGCAAGACTTTCAAGGGAATAAGTCTCCCGTATCGGCAAGAAATGAGCAGACTTGGTTAATCTATCAACAATAACCCAAATAGCATTTATTCCTTGAGAAAGCGTGGGAAGACAGTAAAAAAATCCATGGTAATGTGTTCCCACTTCGATTTTGGAATCTCAAGTGGTTGCAACGGACCCTTTAGCACTTGATGCTCCGCCTTTACACGTTGACAAGTTAAACACCTTGAGATAAACTTTGCAATCTCTCTCTTCATATTGTTCCACCAAGATGTATATCGAAGATCACGATACATTTGGTACTTCCGAGATGGATTGAAAATGGTGTATGTGTGCCTCCATCATGATCTTGTACTTCAAATCGTAATCATTAGGAACACAAAGTCAGGTGGACTCAAGTATTCCTTCTTCATCGATTCTTGCTTTTGGAATAGCACCTTTTGCACTTTCTTCTTCATACGATCGACTCAAGATTACGTGGCTTGAGCAACTTTAACTTTATCGATTAAAGTTAGTTCTATGCGATACTTGACATCATCGTATACTCGTCCTCGCATATGATCTTCTACTCAACGCGTTAGCTACCAAGTAAGACCCCAACTTGTTATTAATGAAATTTAATTTTCTTTATTTATTATTTTGAAATAGTAAGGGTGGATTTGATTAATGTGGTTAGTTATGGGTAAAATCTTAAATATTTTAAATAAGTAAGTGGTGATAAAATATTCATTATTGTCAGGGAATATTCGTTTGGTCGTGGAATATTCAGATTGTCGGGGAATATTAAATGCACTGACGTAGCGATTTTTGTGGGCCCCATAAAGGAAAGCGATTGGATGAAGAAAACGACAAATATAAGTTGTTTATAAATAACGGCGTAGTTATTACTGAATTAATCTTTGTTAGAATACCCGGTGGTTAAAACACACTAATCTGGCGTTGTTGAACGAGTGCACTGCAGTATTGCACCAATTATTGATTCTACGTGAAGAAGACACTACTCAATAATTGTTACAGTAATTATTGTTCATTATTTTATTTTATTGATTCAATAATTTGCATTAATATTTTATATTCTTGTTGTTTCAATAAATTGTCATTTACAAGTATTTTCCATTATCAGACAATAATTCATATTATCGAATAATATTATTAGAAAACATTATTGGCAATGTCTAGAAAGTTCGCTCTAAGGAGAGGTTTGGTCACCTAATCAATTGCCAAGAAGAGAGAAATTCTTATTGGAAAGCCCCTCTTTCCAGGAGGCGCACGGTTGTCAATATTGTGATTTCGTAATATTATTTGTGAATAATTAATTATTGATTTATATGATAAGGAAAATATTGATTTTATGTGGATATAGATGGAGAAAATTTTTAATGTGACAATTGTTGAAAATTAATATTTTATCTTTTTACGATAAAATAATTCATTTAAATATATTATTTTAATAATATATTAATGGTGATATTTTTATAATGAATGTGGGATATATGAGTATATGAGGAGGAAGAGTATTTTTTGTGGCATTAAATGTTTAATACATGTTTTGTGTGTTGGTGGACCCATTTCTTAATAGAAAATTGATTATAGATCGTAAAATCGCCTGTTTGTGGATTTGGTCAATTTCTGTTTGGAATTTGAAAAAACTTTCTTACGCAAAGTTGTAGAGAATTGAATTTCCTATAAAAAGTTGCGAGATTCAATTTTTTGATAAAAGGACTATTTATTATGAATTATTGAAGTTCAAGTTTCAAATAATTGATTTTGGAAGTTTAAAATATTTTTAATTACAAAAACATTTTTTCCATTTTGAAACTCATTTAACATGTGTTAGGGTGGCTGAGTTCAGATTCTTGGATGCGTAGGAAGTTGTAGAAAAATTATAATATTAATTTATTAAATTTTCTACTTTGGTGTCTAAAGCATTTTCCTATAAATAGGGTGCTTAGGTTAGAATTGAAAATCACACCTTTAGCGAAGTTTTTTCTCTCTATATTATCGGCGTATTCTTGTGAGTATTTTGAGTATACTTTGAGTATTGCTATACTGGTGCAAGTTCAAGTCATGCTTTATGTCCAGGTGTTTCAACTAGAAATCTTGTCTTTCGAGGTAAGGATATTATTTTCTTCTCAAATGATATTATTTCTTCATATCATTATCTTTGAAATATTGGTTGGAACTTTTTATCAAATTTGGAACTTTTTCATGTTTGGGTTACTATATTCATGAGTTACTATTCACGAGTTACTATTCATGAGTTACTATTCAGCGGAGTTCTTATTCACGAGTTACTATTCATGAATTACTATTCACGAGTTACTATTCACAGTACTATTCACGAAGCGTGATGATGTTTTTTGTGAAATTTCTATCTTTTGGTGTCTGAGTCTTTATTCACGTACAAGACTTTATTCACGAATACAGATCTTATTCATCGAAAAATGAAATTTCTTCTTTTGTCAAAATATCTATTCGGATACTAGCTTTGATTGTATCCATGTTTTGATCATTCTTGAATTTTACTTAAGTATGATTATTTATGAAGTATTTTTGATTTCGGATTGTTTAAAGTACGAATCCATAATATTTGTTCTTTTGTTTTCTTTGGATTCGTTTTCTTTAAAATATTTTCATCATCCTCACCCTAAATGATGATATTGTTATGAATATCTTTGGCCCATGAGTGAAAAGAAGGTTGATTTTCTTATGAATATCTTTGGCCCGTAGTGCAAAGATGAGCAGTGTTGAGATGAACATGACCGATCGATGAATATCTTTGGCCTTTAGTGCAAAGATGAGCAGTGTTGAGATGAACAAGACCGATTGATGAATATCTTTGGCTCAGAAGTGCAAAGATGAATATTTGATTTGAGATGAATATTGATTGATGTTACAAGGATAAAATATTGATGATGGACCATTAAATTCATAGATTATAGTAGATTTCATTCTCTACGTAACTCTTCTATGAATTATTATTTCATTGCGAATATTGATCCTGAAACTTGTTGTCTATTGTATTCTATCGATTTTTCCCTGTTGGAGACTAACGATAATTTGTTGTATATTATCTTAGTCATAATATTCTTTTGGGCTAGTTGAGCTCACCCTTTTCCTTTTGTTCCATTTTTCTTCTCGGGGAGGCGAAAATGTAGCGAGTACTTAGTCGGGGTATGGAATGAAGGTTCTAGAGAGAGTTGTTTAGTAGTCCTCACCATTTTTGTAAAATAATGTATCAATAATTATGATGGGGATTTATTTGCGTGTGGATATTGTCTTGATGGCAATATCTGTATTTAAACTCACAGTTTATATGTTGTAATAATAAAGTTGTAGTTATTTCTGTACCATGTATTTGGCGACTCAGAATGGGTTGGATGGAATGGACCTATTTTGGGGGCGTCACATACCACGTTTGCTTTTCCAGGATGGTATTGAATAGTGTGGTCGTAATCTTTCAATAGCTTGAGCCAACGTTGTTGCCGCATGTTGAGTTCTTTTTGAGTGAAGAAATATTTGAGGCTTTTATGGTCTGAATATATCTCCACTTTCTCCCCATATAGATAGTGCCTCCAGATCTTTAGTGTGAAAAAGACTGCTGCCAACTCTAGATCATGAGTAGGATAATTCCTCTCATATTCTTTAAGTTGTCGCGAGGCATAGGCTATGACTTTCCCACGTTGCATGAGAACACATCCTAGCCCTTTGCCTGAAGTATCGCTATAGATAACAAATCCATCCGAACCAGATGGTATTGTCAAAACAGCCCGGAAATGAGTCTCCTCTTGAGATCTTCAAGCTCTTCCCACATTCCTTGCTCCATTAGAATTTTGTATCTCTACGAAGTCAATTGCGTTAATGGAATAGCGATTCGAGAATATCCTTCAACGAATCTCCGATAATAACTAACTGCTTTGAAAGTTACGTATTTCGATTCTCGACTTTGGTTGCTCTCAACTTTGACTCATATCCCAACCTTGGATAAGACGTCACAATGACACCTATCGGTTTACTATTGCACGAATATGGCGCCCCTACGGAAAGTCCGGGCGGTGCATTCCACAAAAGAAGTCACCAAATAGAGGCTCGGTTATCAACTTCTATAGTTGGGTTTTAACTCAAGTTCAATAGAGCCATTCGATATGAGATTTTAGAAATGGGTTTTGTACCGGGTTCAAAGTCGATACAAAATTCAATATCACGCCGGGGTAGGCAGAAATTTTTCAGAAATACGCCAGAAATTTACTAACAATGAAATATCATTCAAATCGACGTATTTTTGTTCAAGTCCATAATATGGCTAAGAAAACTTGACATCCATTTTTCAATAAACGAATGATTTACTGACGATATAAAAGAGTTTGACTTCAATGGTTTGGTTGCTTAAATTGAATAAATGGTTGCTTAGGAATATGAAAACTAACAACCTTACAAAAGCAATCAATTTGGCATGATGAGTAGTTAACCAATTAATCCCTAAAATCACATCAAAAGAAAGTATCTTTAAAGAGATAAGGTCAACAGGTAATGTGATGGTGCCAACTTGGATCAAACAAGATTTATAAACAGTGGATGTGATGAAAGTTTCTCCTAACGGAGTCTCCACAGATAAATCAAAGTCTAATTTTTCCGGAGTCAAGTTTAAACGTTGAGCACAAGCAGGAGAAATAAATGAATGGGTAGCACCGGTATCTAGTAAGGTATAAACTTCGCATAAATTTATGATTAGCTTACCCGTGATCACCTCCTTTGGGTTTCTCGCATGTTGACCAGTTACGACAAACGCTCTTCCAGGAATCGTTGACTTTGACTTTTCTGGGACAGCCTTTTGAATCACCATCCCTATTGGACTTGGTTTCGCTACAGTACAATCTCGAGCGATATGTCCTTCCTTTCCACAATTATAGCATACTTTGAACTGTTGTGGACAGTTTGGGCTGATATGTCCCTCTTTTCCACATTTATAAAGATACGATGGGTGGTCGTTCTCCTCCTTAAAACCCGATTGTTCTTTGAGACGGACAAAGCGGCAACCACTCTCGTGGTGGTAATCGTGGCCATGAAAGTAGAAGAAGCGACTTGGGGGAGATTTTAAAAGAGGAGATTTAATAATTCATGCAGTGCAGCGGGACATTCGTGTATTCATTAATGGTCGTGATCATACCAACAACGATCCATCAACGACTACTGGCCAATGAGCGATTTTTACCACATCATTTATAACATTACGATCGTGACATACACCGAATAATCGCAGCCGTGGTGGAGTTCCTCTCCGTCGATCCATGCAACTTCAGGATCCTCAGCCCACACATGCGATCCGACTATGATGTTTATTGGAGTTCCTGGATCATCAAGAAATAGCAAAAAATAATATTAGACATCTTTTCGTGTTGCAACTAAAAATCTTTCAGTTGAATAAAGATGAAAATCTTTCAGTTGAGGCTTACCATTACTGCGAGTCTATCTGATCATTGAACTAAGAATGGAAGAAGACAGGACTAATGAATCCCTCTTGTCCTTTTGTGAGAGAGAGAGAGAGAGAGAGAGAGAGAGGGAGAAAGAGGAAAGGGAGAGAGGTAGTGTTTTTAAGAAATGATGAACTGCTTCAAAACAATTGAAAAGCAGAAGAAATACAGTTGGTGGGAACTCAAAAGAAAAAGTTTCTTCATACCTATTACATTAAACAATTTTTTCTTTTATATTTCCGATATGATGTAGATCGACTTACAAGAAATTTAAATGATTGAATGGTTATGCCAGTCGTTTTGGTAAATTTGTAGAGATTCAATTCGATATGCATGGGAAGATCTCTGGGGCTGCAGTCCGAACATATCTTCTTGAAAGATCGCGTGTATGCCAAGTATCTGACCCAGAGAGGAACTACCATTGTTTTTACATGCTCTGCGCAGCTCCACCAGAGGTGACTTTCAATACCAAGTATATTTTTATACTCCACTCTAAGTAAAATGAATATGTAGTCATCTGAACCATAACAAAACCTTTCAGGAGGCCAAGAAATTCAAATTAGGAGACCCCAGAACATTTCACTATCTTAACCAGACTAATTGCTATGAAGTATCAAATGTAGACGATGCAAGGGAGTATTTGGAAACCAGAAATGCCATGGATGTTGTCGGGATCAGCGAGGATGAGCAGGTATTTTCCTTCACTCCAATTAAAGCAACACAATTATTGACACCAAAAAATAAATGAAGACTTCATATTGAAGTAGTACTGATTGACGCTTGTTTTGTAGGATGCTATATTCCGTGTGGTAGCTGCAATTCTCCATCTAGGAAACATTGACTTTGTCAAAGGCAAGGAAATTGATTCTTCCAAACTGAAAGATGAAAAATCACTCTATCATCTTCAGACAGCAGCACAGCTACTCATGTCCGAACTCTTCAACTTGAATCATCTAATTGCTCTTTAGTAGTTCCTCATGATGCAACTAAAATTCATCCTAACTATATGCTTCTGTCCAGGTGCAATGAGAAGTCACTCATAGACTCACTTTGCCAGCGCGTGATTGTAACTCCGGACGGGAACATTACAAAACCACTGGACCCAGCTTCAGCAGTCCTGAGTCGTGATGCCCTGGCAAAGACCATCTACTCCCGCTTGTTTGATTGGTAAGTGAATTTCACTTGGCCATTCCTTCCAACCACCAATGCCAATTCCTCCAAGTTGCTAGCACTCCATGAACTTTTGTTTCAAAAAGACACTACAGACACAAATGAAGCAACATAAGATGAGTAAAATCAACTTGTCAATTTAGAAGGCAATAAAAAGTACAATAGAATCCACTATGATCTGATTTACAACTTCAAAAGTTAGAATGAAAATGGATATAAATAACAAGGAAGCATACCATAGTGTGAGTAAAAGACATCCAAATGTTACTGTTAGATGTGTGGGCACCAAGCATACTTGGTGACCAAGTTCTAATAATAGTATACTCTAATAGAATCATGATTCTAGAATAATCTTCTAACACTCCCCTCAAGTTGGTAGTCTTATATCACGACTTACAACTTGTTACATAACATAATCTTAAAAATAAAAGACTCAAACCAACCATAGCACGGAATTATTTTATCTTCAACAGTTACCTTTGTATTCTACCATCACAAACTGCTTTCTCATCAGGATTGTGACTTTGCTAAAACCAGTTTACAGAAATTAATTAGATTTTAATAGGAATACACTCCTAAAATCTTCAAATCTAATTGAAATTAATTCAGTACATCAATAAACTCTTGGTCTAATTTTATTCAGGTATCTACTCGACCTAAATTAAGAATTGAAGGTCCAACAGTCTAAAAACTCAATTGGGGAAATAAATAGTTCAATTCTGTATTTCCTCAATGATGAAGCCATGTCAAGGTCCTTGTGTTTAAGCAGACTTTTGAACTGAGTCGTTATTTCTTCAGCAACATGATGCCAGTCAGGCATATTGATAGTCCAACTATTCAAATTTCTAAAGCCAGATATATTTAATTCTATCCATATTTGAACCCAAATTTGATTCATCCAAATAGCATATACATAGTATAAAGTCTAAAGTGATGCTTTAGTGCGCTTTTCATGCCATGTCAGGCTCGTGGACAAAATAAACAATTCGATTGGTCAGGATCCCAATGCGAAAAGCATAATTGGAGTCCTTGATATTTATGGCTTCGAAAGCTTCAAGACCAACAGGTATAATATACCAACATTACTTTTAATGACTTCTCAGCAATATAATAATTTTTACAGCTCAGTAACAAGATCTTATTATGTGCTTATTCGGGTAGTTTTGAGCAGTTATGCATCAACCTGACAAATGAGAAGTTGCAACAGCATTTTAATCAGGTAACACAGAGGTTTACATTTTAATTTCTGTTATATCTTCTACTTTCTTTATTGTGCCGGAAAAGCATTTTTACAGCATGTCTTCAAAATGGAGCAAGAAGAGTACACGAAGGAGGAAATCAACTGGAGTTACGTAGAATTTGTAGACAACCAGGATATTTTAGATCTTATAGAGAAGGTATAGACACTTCGAAAGTCCATTTATACCCACCCTCCACGTTCCCTGGCCATCTAAATTTTTTTTGTATCTTTCCATGCAGAAACCCGGGGGTATAATTGCTCTTCTTGACGAAGCTTGGTATGTAAAGATCATACTTGCTATATGATAAGCTTCTTATTCTTTGAAAAACAGAAATAAGGAGTTAGTTGACCACTTAATAATTAGGCAAATTCCTAGATATTTTACTGTGCTTCACGAGGCAGGCAGTGAACATCTATATCATTTAGTTCTAAGAGTACAAAAGATAGCACTATACCACCCCATACTAACAAAAGAAAAAACCAAGAAAACCAATATAACTGGTTCAAATTTTTGCAACTATATACCGTAATGCAATCTTCTACAGTATGTTTCCAAAGGCAACCCACGAGACATTTGCACAAAAGATGTACCAGACATATAAAGGACACAAACGCTTCAGCAAGCCAAAACTTGCTCGAACAGATTTCACTATTAACCATTATGCCGGAGATGTAAGTATTATTACATGATGATATCTTATCATCAAAGGATATGTTAAAGCACCCCCTTCTCACTGAAAAGTTTCGGCCAAACAGGTCACCTATGTAGCTGATCAGTTCCTTGACAAAAATAAGGATTACATAGTAGCAGAACATCAAGCTCTACTAGATGCCTCAAAGTGTCATTTTATTGCAAATCTGTTCCCTCGATTAGCTGAGGATGCATCTAAACAGTCCAAGTTCTCTTCCATTGGCACCCGCTTTAAGGTAAGACGAATTTTTCAATATGTAGAGGCATTCTATATGAGTGTTCTAAGGAAGCTGATTTGTGCCTGCCATTGCATTTCAAAATCCAGCAACAATTACAAGCTTTAATGGAAACCCTGAGCACAACCGAGCCACATTACATCAGATGTGTGAAGCCCAATTCAGTTTTGAAGCCTGGAATATTTGAGAATTTCAACGTTCTAAATCAATTAAGATGTGGGGTAAGTTATATATTTCTAAATTTTTAGTAACAGCACATTATTATGGTTACAAACAATTCAGTTCCAAAGACAGAACTGATGGTTTGTGGCAGGGTGTTTTAGAGGCAATCAGGATCAGCTGTGCAGGATATCCAACAAAACGATCATTTGATGAATTCCTTGACCGTTTCGGAATGTTAGCTCCTGATGTTTTGGATGGGTATGTAAAGGAAAACTCTACATCTTTTTCTTTCACTTAACCCTTTCAAGATGGGATTGAAGTTTTGAATGGGATTTTACTTGCAGTGTTCTCAGTTGCAATAATATTATTCATTATTCAAGTAGAATTCTAATTACAAGGTGCTTCTTCACTTTCTTCCACGCAGATCGGATGAGAAATCAGCATGTGTTGCTATTTGTGACAGGATGGGGTTAAAGGGCTATCAGGTATAAATCTAGAAATCACACTATATTACGGCATAATCAGCATCTACACTGTAAATTTCCAATACAGACTTCAAAAAAGTAGGAGTGAAGTTCCACATTTCTATTTTATACTTCAGATTGGGAAAACAAAGGTGTTTCTTAGAGCTGGGCAAATGGCTGAATTTGATGCTCGAAGAGCTGAAATTCTGGCTTATGCTGCAAGGCGCATCCAGAGGCAAATCCGAACACATCTCACTCGGAAGGAGTTCATTACCCTACGAAGGGCTACAATTCAAATGCAAAAACATTGGAGAGGTAAGTTAGTTTTTTTTTTAGTTAAGTACATACGCTGAATCATTTGTTCCGGATGTGAGATATCTCAATCCTACAAACCAGAAACTCCCCGCCTTTCAATCTCCTCTCTCTTCTAATAAAATCTTCTTTTTCAATCCCAAAAAGAAATATTTTCAAAAATCATAATGATGTTGAGTTTTCAGTATGCATGCCCAATCAAGTCGCTATGTATGCTTCCCATTGATCCTACTACCAGAACAGATTCATTAATGTCCTCACAACACCCTAACTAATTACCAGCTCCGGATATAATTTTGGGCAAGAACTGTAAATAACATTTTTCTGTTCCTCCTTATTAAAGCACAACTTGCGCGTAAGCTGTATGAACAAATGAGGAAGGATGCTGCTTCAATCTGTATACAGAAACATACACGAGCTCATGCAGCAAGAAAATCTTACACAAAGTTACTGGAAGCAGCAGTAGTTATTCAAACTGGAATGCGATCAATGGCTGCCAGAGATGAATTTAGGTGCAGAAGGAGAAATAAGGCTGCAACTACAGTTCAGGTAATGTATTGGCTTGAATTGAGGAATTCCAAAATTTATGATACTTGAATCATTAATAGACATAGTCAATAAGGAATTTTTCAGAATTCAAGAAATTATGAATTCTAGGGAAACCCAGTAATGAATGTGAGGCCATCAAAACTAACTAAAAATTTAAGAATAATTACGCAACTGTGTTCACCCTTTGACTTTACTCTGACTCTTATGCTACGTTTAGATCGAAGGAATGGAATAGAGTAGGAAATGGAATAAGGAAGGGAATGGAATGGAATGATTTTTTAATATTCCATATACATGTTTGGTTGATGTTATGAATACATCTAAGAATGAAATAAATAATTAGAAAGTTTAATACCAAATACCTCAAATGTTCAAATTTAACTTAAATTCAATTTATATTAAAAATTAACACATATTTTCTAGATTTTTTATAATTATATTCTTCTTTTTTTTACTATACTTTTCATATAATTTTTTTTATATATATAAAAAATGTTTATATATATAAAAGGATAAGAGATATATACATAATCACATAATATTATTTTTTTTTTGGGGTGGGGTGGGGGGTGGGGTGGGGGTGGGGAGTGGGTTGGGGTGGGGGGTGGGGGGGGTGGGGGTGGTGTATACATAATCACATAAATATATTTTTTGCGTGGGGTGGGGGGGGTGGGGGGGGGGGGTGGGGTGGGGTGGGGTGGGTGGGGTGGGGTGGGCTTGGGGGTGGGGTGGGGTGGAGTGGGGGGGTGGGGTGGGGTGGGGTGATGGTAAGGGTGTATACATAATCACATAATAAAATTTTTTTGGGTGGGGTGGGGTGGGGTGGGGTGGGGTGGGGGTGGGGTGAGTGGGGTGGGTGATGGTAAGGGTGTATACATAATCACATAATATTATTTTTTTACGCAGATCGATAGATTGATTGAATAAAAGAACATGGAACCCTATTTTATTTTTAAGAGGCATATTTGTCAATTACTTAAAAATAATAGATGGAATAAGTTATTCCTAACCCCCTTCCAAGAATAAAAATTATAATTTTAAGTTAACACCTATTCCACTAGGAATACATTATTCCATTGGAATAAACAAACCAAACAATATTTTTATCATTCTAATAGAATAATTCATTCCCCACCCTCCCTCCCTCCTATTCCATCGATCCAAACGTAGCATTAGGGAGCATAAAATATAATTTATAGATGGAGGTTTCACCTTTTTTGTATAGCACAAGTTCTAAATTTATTTTTATTTTACTGTTTTGATGAGTAAGTTTTCCTTAAAAAGCGTCAAATGGGACACGACCATGTACAGTCAGTCAGTCCTAATTATTGGATAAATAAGTCTGATGGTTGAATAAGTCAAAATATATATATATATATAACAATATAAATACAGAGCACAAGGGATTTAGCAGAAGTTCAATCCCATACCAGGACATCCAAATACTTGTGCTAACTTTTAAAAGCAATTATTCTATCAATGCTTGTATTTGACAGACTCAATGGCGGAGATTCCATGCTCGTTCTACCTTTAACCAACAGAAGAAAGCAAATCTTACCCTGCAATGTCTTTGGAGAGCAAGGGTAGCAAGGAAGGAGCTTAGAAAGCTGAAGATGGTGAGTTTATTCTCTTTACATAACCAGATTTTAATTGATAGCCAATTCTTAAACACTCAGTTGTATAACTTAAATTGGTTGGAACTGAATTTTCCCCAACGCAGGCCGCAAGAGATGCAGGGGCACTTGAGGAAGCCAAGGACAAGCTAGAAAAGCGTGTTGAGGAACTAACATGGCGAATAGAATTCGAAAAGCATTTAAGGGTATATTTTATCAACTCGTTCAAGCAATTGGAATGATAATGGGATAACAGTAACACAAGTACGAGTAAAACAGTAAATAATGCTTGAGAAAAGGAGAAGGTGATCTTTGTAACTCTTCCAGCACAAATAGCTTAAAAAATTACTCCATATTACAACATACAGGGATTATTTTCATACCAGCATTCTGGATAGGAAGGCTCAGCCAAGTCAAGAAATCTCCTCCAAACTTGCTATTTCAAATTCATTAATCCAGGAAACAATATAGCTACTGGATCTGAAACTAAATTTACAATCAGTCAATCACATTAACTTGTGTGAGTTTCATGGAAGTGTCTAAAGATGTGTTGGACTTCTTATGTGTTCTAGACCACTTATAATACAGATAATGGGAAAATCACACAAATTCTAATAGATATAGAACGATAATGCAGACTAATGAACAGGTTAAAGTATTCCATTTCAGCTAATGTTTGAAAAATTGACTCTTATAGGTTGATCTTGAAGAAGCTAAGGGGCAAGAAATTGCAAGATTGCAGAATGCTTTGCATGAAATGCAGGAGCAGCTAGATGAAGCACACAGTGCAATTATTCATGAGAGAGAAGCCGCAAAGATAGCTATTGAACAAGCCCCGCCTGTTATCAAAGAGGTACCAATTGTGGACAACACCAAGGTCGAGCAATTGACAAATCACAACCAGGAGTTGGAGGTAAAATCAAGTAACTCAGCGTCATATGGAATATAACATGTCACTTTAATGCCCTGCATCCAAGAGAACTTACTTTAATTGATGAAGATATATCAAATGCATATGATGTAGGAATTGTCATATAGTAT
Organism: Panax quinquefolius; assembly: GCA_020205615.1. Taxonomy (NCBI): domain Eukaryota; kingdom Viridiplantae; phylum Streptophyta; class Magnoliopsida; order Apiales; family Araliaceae; genus Panax; species Panax quinquefolius. The sequence continues at coordinate 71,100 of JAINUW010000178.1, forward strand.
CACGTGGTATGTTGAGCATGTATGCCTTCCATTCACCACAGTAACATATTTGGTGGACGAAAAAATATTTCCTCCGTCCCACTTTGAATGACCTCGTTTCCTTTTTAAAGTTGTTCTGAAATTCCAAGTGTTCAACATCTAGTAATGCTACCATTTCACCTACAAACATTAAGTGCTGGGGTCAATGAAGTGTTCCACCAACTCAATCATAGAAATATCGATTTAATTTATATTCAATTATGGAGGCAGAGTCAATGATGGATATTGAGGGAAAAGGTCAAAAGGGAGTACAAAATAAGAAGCATAAACTCCTAAAGATTAAAAAAAAATCCACCGCAATGGATAAGTAAACAAAAAATAGTGACAGGACCACCCCTCCCCGGCCGCAGGGAAAAAAGGGCAAACTTAAAACAAAAGGGAAGAAAGGATAGACAGAGGGAGAGAAAGAACGAGGGAGGGAGGGAGAGATAGAGAGAGAATTTACAAAACAAGATCATAACAGGAAGTAAAATTGGTAGTACAGACTGGAGATAGAAGGAAGATACTAGAAAATAGAAAGATAAAAAAGGAGTAGACAGAAGCAGAAAGAAAAACCACTAACATTTAGCAAATGTACTAAACGATGTATGTAGCACGAACACCAGTAGATTCTCATATAAGCTCATTGTGCGCTCTATGAACCCATTTGATAGCCAGAAATTAAAAAAGACTCATATGACAGGTGACCCTAATACAAATTCTGTGCATGCAGGGTGAGATAAAAGAGTTGAAGAAGAGAGTTGATGAATTTGAGCATATATATAATGAAGTTCAAAATGAGAGCAAAGCCAGACTTAAGGAGGTAGAGGAATCACAACTAAGAGGGGCACAGCTACAGGATACACTTGAAAGGTGGTTAGTTATACTGGAAATATTAGCAACCACAGACATCTGCAAGTTCAACGTCTTTATTCTAATTATTTCTTATTTATGTAAATGTGCAGGTTAGAACTGAATGTCTCCAACCTCGAATCTGAGAACCAGGTTCTGCGCCAGCAGGCTTTAGTTGCATCAAATAATGAGGGCCTTTCTGAAGAAACTGAATTGTAAGAATATGCTATATTAAATTACTTCTTACTGGCTGTGAATAAAAATTTATTCTACTCATCTGGTGCTTACAAAACCTATGTTACATGGACTCGGGTGGAGTGTCCGCACACTATATGTTGAAGAGTCCGACACGAGTACTCCTCAATTTCGCCAATTTTTTTACACTAAAATAAAGTGTTCAGTACCCATATCTTTGTCCAAGTGTCTAGTGTTGGACACGGGTACTTTAAGGCAAATTGAAGAGTCCGTGTAACATAGTACAAAACATTGTTGAAACTTAAAAAAGGTTAAAAAGTTTATTTAAGCCAAGAACCAACGTTATGATTTCACTTGGCTATTCTTCTTCCCTATGAAAAACTAAATTCAAAACCGTTTATTCCCCGAGATTGTGGCACGGAGCCTCTTCTCTGTTATTGAATAAAACAAATATTACTACAACGATCTGCTTCTCATTGTACTCGCTAAGATAGTTTGCCGTAACAGACAAAATGGACTTTGACTTGTTAAATAGACAGTTACCCAATAATAAGTTCTCTTTTGCATATCTAATCCACCTATAAATAATTGGATTATAGTTTCAACTGTGAAAACTATAGCAACAAAGCATAGTAACAGTGTAACACTAATTTTGATTAAAAGTTCTGCAAGTCAGTTTCATATTATTTCAAATATTCAACGTATCATAAAAAAAAATTGGAACAAAAGCTCAAACCTAAGTTGGGAAGTTACAACTCGGGTCCATATTTCAAAATTAGTTACAACTGCAAAATTCTGAAAGATATTTCATCTCTATCAGTCTCAAGAGCAAGATTAAAAGTCTGGAGTCAGAAAACCAGAAAGTAGTTGTGGAGCAAGTAGCTAGTCCTGTACAGGCACCATCACAAGTAAAGGTAGACTGCATTTGACGATTTATGAAATATCCTTTACTGTCAAATACTATGCTATCAGAGCTGATCTCTTTAAGAATGCAGAGTTTGGATAAAGGACACACAACAAAAGAAGAGCACCAAACAACAAAACTAGAGGAACAACCAGCAAAAGTAAATCTAGCTTCTTTAGATAAATTTCTATGAACAGCATAAAATTAAAACAATCCACGTATTCATATCTTAATACATTACAATTTCAAATGAACTTTTCTTGAAGGAGTCGGCCAATGTGGCCTCATTACTAACAAAACAAAGATCCCTTACAGACAGGCAACAGGTATTTATTTGAAAGTGGCAAACTCTTTGCACTTAATACATATTGCTTTTTTAAAATTTGTAATAAAAATCCTCTTATTTTTTTCGATCCAGGAAAACCATGATGTACTAATCAAGTGCCTCATGGAAGATAATCGATTCGACAAGAGCAGACCCCTTGCAGCTTGTGTTGTGTATAAAACTCTTCTTCAATGGAGATCCTTTGAAGCAGAAAAGACAAATATTTTTGATCGGATAATAAACACTATTCGATCATCTATTGAGGTAGGATTTGAAATCATATAAGATATTTAAGACGCGCAAATTTAAAGCTATAACTTATAAGTTATCCAAGAGTTACCAGCTGCAGTCCCTGTGCATATTAAACCGTTGCAGCTTTTGACAAGAAAACTAATCTTCCTTTTAATTAATTGAAGATTCAAGATAATGTCAAAGATCTGGCATACTGGCTCTCAATGACTTCTACCCTTTTATTCCTTCTACAAACTACAATCAAGGCAAGCAATACACCCAATGTGGCTTCACACCATCATCGAGCCTCACCCACGACCTTGTTTGGCAGAATGGCACAAGTAAGCTTGTTTATGTATAATTTTTATCACAAAAAAGTTCAGATGTCTAATAATTTTTGTCAGGATTTTCGTGCATCATCCACGGGCATGGGAATTTCCAGTGGGTACAGCGGAATGGAGGACAAGCCAAAAGCACAATCAAAAATAGAAGCCAAGTACCCAGCTCTTCTGTTTAAGCAGCATCTAACAGCTTGTGTTGAGAAAATATATGGACTGATCCGTGATAGCTTAAAGAAAGAGATCAGTCCATTCATCAACTTCTGTATACAAGTAAGCATTTTACATACTCCAGACTCTCATTAAGATCTTACACAATGTCTTCAACTAAAACCTCAAGTGCCATTTACAGGCACCTAGATCTACAAGGGTCAGATCAATAAGAGGGTCATCTAAAAGTATCCATTCAAATATAGTTGCAAAACAGCAGGCCTCAAGCATACACTGGCTAAGTATTGTCAACAGCTTGGATCATACATTGAATATACTGTCTGAAAATTATGTAAGCAGAGATATACATACATTTCTTTACTCTTCCTGATTTAGTATATCCAAGAACTACCCTGTTTTTCTTGTCTAATGTTCTCATGTTCAGGTGTCTTTTGTTATCACTAGAAAAATCTACATTCAGGTATTCTCATTCATAAATGTCCAGCTTTTTAATAGGTAATGAAGCTCTTCCTAATCTTGATTTACCAAGAAATATAGTATAACGTTTCAACGTTCAAGAATGATTAGATTTTGGTATATTAAGTCAAATATTCAAATACCAAGCATACTGTGATTCTGCAGCTTATTACTTCGCCGTGAATGCTGCTCCTTTAGCAATGGAGAATATGTAAAGGCTGGTTTGCAAGAACTTGAACAATGGTGTGTGAACACAGCAGATCGGGTAAGTTGGTTGTTGTGAAAACCGTTTGAAGACTAGTTTATGATAGTGTAAAGATGAGATAGCAATTAGAAAACTTTACTTCAATTGGTTATGAAACAGTTTGCCTGTTATTTTTAGGGTAAACTTGTATTGTTTCTTATATCAATAAATTTCCTTTCTATCTTCTTCAAAAAAAACAGTTTGCTGGATCGTCATGGGATGAACTTCAACACATAAGGCAAGCTGTAGGATTCCTGGTATGATGTTTTGAACCTTGTCACTTGGTTGATAGTATTTTGATTCGTGATTGAGAATTAGTACAACTATTTTTTGACCATGCAGGTAATGCATCAGAAGCCTCAAAAATCACTGGAGGACATCACAAATGAACTTTGCCCGGTAACTCACTTGACTCGATTGTAAAACAAGTTCCTTTCTCTCGGAATTGATCCTTCATGAACATCTCAATAAATTGTAGAAGTCAATTGAAATTATAATATCACTCGCAAAACAGACACTGGACCTAAAGCTTGTTTTGTTTTCTTCTTTTGATTTAGATTTTGAGCATTCCTCAAATATATCGCATTGGAACTATGTTTTGTGATGATAAATATGGAACACAAGGGTTATCTCCGGAGGTAAGTGCTCCCCATAATTTCATTATTAATGCAATTATAATATGCTACTCAAACTTTGGAAGTTGGCATAAATGTCGGACAAACACACAATGCACAAGTACTACTCTCTTTTTAACATTATACTGGGTGTTTAACCTGTGTCACTGAAACCAAGTTCTAAGAAACTAAGAAAAATATTTTAATACCTCTGCTAAATGGATTTACTTCCAAATAATTTTTAACTTTTTACTTAACCTCTGTTTGCCACTTCACAAGAATCCATAAGGTTACCAAGCTTTGAAAATACATGCTTATTTAAGGTAAAGAGGTTCATAACTATAGGATATATGGTCATATCTCAACTTTGTAAGAAAGATTCTATAAGGTTTCTCCGAAGTCATTTTTGAAGGGTTGTGTTTCAGGTAATTAGCAAGATGAGAGCACTAATGGCAGAAGATTCAATCACCATGCCAAACAACTCATTCTTACTTGACGTGGATTCAAGGTAATCAACTTGAAACTGAAACACCCAACTCCGAGTTAAATGAAGCCTTAATTAGTACTAATGAACTCAAAACTTTACAGCATACCTTTCTCTATGAAAGAGATATCCCGTTCCTTTCAAGATATCAGCCTATCTGATGTGGAACCACCATCCCTCCTTCGTCAGAGATCAGATTTTCATTTCCTGCTGCAGCAAACGGATTGAGAGTTTTACAAAATTTGTCCTAGTTTTATACACAAGTGATTACGAAATGATATTGTAACTAATTAATTAGAATCCCATTTTGTTTTCAGGAGGTGAGAGAGTGAGGAAATGAGTGTTCATAATGTAAAGTTTTCTTCTTCTTTTTTGGTTTTCTCAATTTTTCTGTCCTTGATAATCAGGTGATGTTACAATTTTTTTCATTCAAACAATGCACTTGGAATTGGTTGTATTCATTGTTATACGGAGACCAAAAGTAATATAAAAAATAGTAGAAGTGCAGAGAAATTCTCTTCCTATAGCTTTTAGAATCTTGGGTACGCCTGCCTACATGTATCCATTTTCCAATTCCATTACAAATTCAAGATTTTTCATAAAGCTTGAAGTGATACCCACTATAGTGATCCCCCCAGCCTTCACAACATCATATCCCATCTGGCAAAAGAGCATCTTCCATCAGGATGAAGCATGACTTAGACCCAATATCAGAATTACAAGCTTCCCGAGACAGTTACGAAATTAGCAGGAAATGATGAAAAAGACAGAAACCAGAGTATGGCACACTCGTGTATAAGACTGCGTTGAACAATTCTCGTGAATATCTTAGAACGCTTTCGGCCTTTATAAAGCCTAAATTGGGGATATATACTAAAAGCTACCATAGAACACCATTTATAGGGAAGATCATTTCCTAGTTTGTGCAGGAACATGCCAAGAAATTATCAAAAAGGGGCAGTATTTGCCAGAAAATGGGCATTTCTCTCTGCTCAAGGTATTCCATTCACTAATCCTCCTCCTCAATGAGGATGCATATTCTTTCAGTTATTTGCATTGCACAATGTGCATTTATTACAAAGTGGGTGCTCAAAAACAACAAGGTAATGTTTTTGTGCAATACATGAAGCAGGTCAAGTTCACTCAAAATGCGAAATCATAAATTTGGGTCAGGTAACAGTAAAAGTACATAGAACAAATGGCATTGCATGTTATAATCCAAAAAATTAACATTTTGGTGAATTAAACATAAACTATTTAGCATTTTAATCTCTTCTTCGCACAATGATTAACAGTTTCTTAAACATTTATAACTAGCTAATTTAAAATTTAATCATTGTAGTCTCTCTAATTGAAACAGATACATCCCGGTGAATGGAATCGGATTATAAAATTGTATTACCTATACTCAACAGCATTTTTGTACGAATTAAACTTTTCTCGGCCGATTTTCTGCGTCTTTCTGCCCTCAAAACAATAAACAATTCAGCTCCAAAGCATCTGTTCATGCAAATTTCCAGACTATTTTCCGAAAATGGCTAAATGAGAATCCAAACTTGTAGGGGAATGTTTGTACAGAGCTGAATATGAATACATAGTCTAGGAATGAATTAAAAAAAAAGTAACTAATAATATTAAATAAATTTACAACAATTTTGAATATTTTTTTCATAGGGGTAAAATAATAAAATTTTGTCATTAAGATGTTTGAGACATGTCAATTATCAAATAATTTTTTTCATTCAAATTCAACTCATAGATTCAGATTCAGCTCATTCAGATTGAATTTAATTTTGTAATGTTTTTAAAAGTGGGGTGGTATTGAATTGAAACTTTTATTTATAAAAATATTTTGGTATTCAAAAAGTCATATATTTTTATCAAATGGTAGGGTTTGACAGACTTCAAAAGAAGAAATATACATATCTAAAGTCTGACCTCATTTTTAAAAATTTTCAAAGAGTTCTAAATATTTCAGAAAGGGAAAAGATGAACAAAGGAGAAAGAGAAAAAGAAAAAAATAGAGTAGATCAGACAATTAAAGAAGAGAAAACAATACAATACAATATATATATATATATATATATATATATATATATATATATATATATCTCACTCTCTTTCTCTGCCTCATTCTTCTCAAAATAAAAACCCAAAAAAAAAAAAAAGAGTTATTATAGTAGCGAGTAGAGATAAAAATGAGGAGGGGATAAAAAGAGTGAGTAACTTTAAGGTTTTCAAATAGAACCAATGGTATAAATGAAGATAACAAATATTTTAATATCATTTTATATTTTTTTCTCTCCCATAAAAAATCTCATTTAATATATTTGTAAGTATTAAGGAGTTATTTTGTTTTATATTTATTTTTAAAAGTAATAAATTTTTTAATTTTGTTATTTGTTGAAAATTATAAATTGTTAGTTTTGTAATAATTACTTGATAGAAAAACAACAATGAATAATTTTAAAATTGAAATTGTTATTTTATATTCTGTTGGTAGAAAATGCTTTTTTGTATGAAATATTAAAATTATGAAATATATTTGGGTATGATCTAATAATTCAACTTCAACTATGCCTTTTATTTCAAATTAGGTTGTTACATGGCCAAAATATTTTAATATTATTTAATATCATAATCATTCATCTAAAATATAAGATCTTTTGTTGACTTTTTAACAATTAATATAAGGTCTGCAAGATATATTAGAAGTATATAAACGTCTCATCAAAGTCTTGATAAAAAGTTTATAAAAGTTTGTCACTTAGTTCATAGTAGTCTTTAAAAGTAATTTTAAAAATCTTTTAAAATCATTAAAATTCACAAACTCTATAAAAAATATGTTATTTAAAAAAGTATTTAAAGGACATTATTGAATACACCCTCCTAAAACTTTAGGGAGAATGTAGGAAAAAAGTAATTTTTTCTTGATAATGAATTGATAAATTAAATATGAAATAAAAGCTTCCTATTTATAGGATTTTTAAGCTAATTAGGGCAAAATGATCTTTTTGTTTGGTTAAAATATAAGGTTCGGATGAGATTTATGTTTGTTTCACATGAATTGCCCAGTCATCAGTTCCCGAAAATTGCAAAGCTTCATACTAAAAAAAACGCCAACTTTGAATGCATTAAATGCTCAATGATTACTTGCCTTTTGTTTTCCAAAAGAAATCTTCCCTCCAAATTAAATGTAAAGCCTTCTCTCTTTTTCCATCATATACACGGATACACGCATGCATACATATCTTTTTATTTGGCAAAAAGTATCTTTACAAGCTTATGGTTGTAAAGATTGTAAGTAATTACCACCGAATTTTAAAAATATCTGAATTGAATGGCAATCTTTCTAAAGCTGAAAATTGGCCATTCCGTCAAATTCAATTCTTAGCGGAAGTCAAATAATTACACGTGTGACATTGAAAAAAAATCAAAATATTATTATTTTCTTATGTGGCAAATAAAAAAAATTAAAAAAAATCATTGATTATGTGGCAAAAAATGATTAAAATAATAATAAAATTAAAATAAATAATAATTAATTCATTTTAAAATAATTCATTTTAAAATAAGATAATTAATTTTAAAAATAAAAATAAAATAATTAAAATAAATATTTGGAATTAATGATTAATAATTAACTTGTAAAATGATTATTTTATTTTATTTTAAAATTAATTATTAATCATTCCTAGTTAAAAAAAATCATTAACTTGTAAAAAACATTTTGTCACATAAAAAAAATTTTGTTATTAAAAATTCTGTTTTTAAAAACAAAAACAGAAAAAAAAAATTAACTTGTAAAATAAAATTTTGTTTTTTAAAAAATCTGTTTTTTAAAAAATTTGTTTTAAAACAAAAACAGAATTTTTTAACTTGTAAAATAAAATTCTGTTTTTTAAAATTCTGTTTTTAAAATTCTGTTTTACAAAATTCTATTTTTAAAAACAAAAACTGAATTTTAAAATGAATTAATTATTTTAAAATGAATTAATTATTATTTATTTAAAATTTATTATTATTTTAATCATTTTTTGCCACATAATCAATGATTTTATTTTTGATTTTTTTGTATTGCCATATAAGAAAATAATAATATTTTAATTTTTTTTCAATACCACGTGTGTAATTATTTGACTTCCGTCAAGAAATTGGACGAAATAACTAATTTTCGCTTTTAGAAAGCACAACAATCAATTGCATATTTTAAAGTTCAATTACCAATCACATAAGTCGACGACCACAATGAAAGTAAAAGTGTTTTTGCCCTTTTATTTTGTATGTATCGCATAAACATAAATAAAGAATATTTTGTCCCTTTTGTAAAAAATATTTAAAGCTTGAATATAAAATAGGAATACTCCTTGCCTTGGAGAAATGTTATTTTATGAAATAATATTTTAACACTTGATATTAAATTATCAAGGTTAGGTCAATTTAAAAATATTTTGGTCCAGAAAATCAGTTTTGAAAACACACAAATAAAACCTATGGGAAGGATTCTAATTTAATTATCCTATTTCTCAATTATTGTTATTATCAAAATATATTAAAATAAATACCTATCAGTTTCTATTGTGGTTCTTCATATTTTGTTGCCCATTACCATTGTTCTGCAATTATATTGAATAAAGGTTATGTACTTTGGAAATTTTGAATGAATGAAATGTAATATCAGATGTTATATTTTGGAATAATGCTAGAGACACAAATTATTCTACAAATATTTTACAAATTGTTGACGTGGCATACTCCATCTCAGCGTATTGTGTGAGGCCAAAGACTACATTGAAACAATTTATTGATCAATACACTGAGGTAGAGTATGCCACATCAATAGTTTATAAAATATTTATAAAATAATTTGTGTCTGTAGCATTACTCTATATTTTGATATGTGATCTTTGCATTTGCTATTGGATACTTAAGGAAGTATGTGTGCTAAAAGTTTTAGGTATGTAATTAAATGTGTTGTTTAAGTGTTAGTTCTTCTCTTTTTGTTTGCATCAACATCAACAATAAGTATATATTCCTCCCTTCCAAATTATAAGATAAATATTAATTTTTTAAAAGTTAATTACAAACATTTTTTTAAAAAAAGTCAATTATAAATATTTTTAAATTCAAATTTGACACGATTCATTTAAGTTTTGAAAATAATATTTTTTAGTTAGTTTATAATATTCATAATTATATTGAACATAAACTAAACATGTAAATTTTAATTTAAAAATATTTGCAATTGACTTTTTAAAAAGTCAATTAGTCTTATAGTTTGCAACGGAGAGGAGTATTATATTTCACATACTGTATACTACGATCGAAGGGTTATTTCTTGCCATCTTGGTTCCAATATATTTTGTATATTGTATACTACAAAGGGTTTTTTAAATACAAATTTTGTTGATATGTTATTTGTAGTTGTAAAGAAGAATTTGATCTTTTATATAGAAATATTCAACATTTTAAGTTAGTAATAAAATTAATATTAAAAGATAACATGATTGTGGATACACGCATATAGTTTGATGATCCTGCAATACATATATATATATATATGTGAGGTACGACTACGAGTTTTCAGAGCCTAAAAAAAAAAAAAAAAATTGAACCCTTCTGCGAATGCTTATTATTAAGATAGGTATAAAAAAAAACTAAGAATTTTTTTACGAACAAAAAAGCATAAATACAAAAAATACCAAATATAATAACCGACTATTTCAATATTTTTAAAGCATTATTAGGATATCGCATTATCATTAATTCAAAAAGTAATGGGTTCTAAGACATAATATCATCACTAGAGAGGGTGGATGATATCATCAATGACTCCTCTTGAATAACACTCACTTATAATGGGCAAATTATAAATAAAGAAGCATAAAATTTTATAGTTCAAGTAATGGAATGTAACTTTCTTTGAATTTCAAATAGTTTCATGAGATATCAATCAGGGGGTGATATATCCAAGCTATGACAAGAGTTAACCTGTTTGGTTATTCTTTAAATAGTACCCATGGTAGATAGTGTAAAACTCAAAATCTTCCCAGCAAGAGTTTAATTATTTTCTTTTGTATTATATTGGCTATATTATGACTTCAGTCTTTAACTGTCAAATTTTAATACCAATAAGTAAAGTACGCATGACCCATAGTCTATTAATAGAGATAATCGTAAAGTCTGCACTAGCTAGATTAAGAGAAAAAATGGGATTATACATATTTGCAAAGAAACACAAGAATGAGTAAAGACATAATTATGATGGACAAATGTATAGACTAACAAAGATTGAAATTAATTGAGACATATTGAAGTAATTGTTTTTTAATTTATGTGAACTGGTTGGTATTTTTTTTAAATGTACATATTAGAATTTTTAATAGTGTTGGATCTAGTTTTACTTATGTAATAATTTTAGGAACAATTACATATTATAGTATATTTATGAAAGTAATTACAAAAATCATACACTCATAAAATAATTATAAAAATATGACATTTCATCATATATATTTACAATAGTGAGGATAATTAGGAGTCTTTAATTTAAGGGATAAATATTAATGAGCTGACATGGCAAAAGGTTGTTTTTTTTTTTGAAACACGTGATAACCGCCTATCATTTGTTTGGGACTCTACAGTTACCAAACCCTTGAGCATGTTGAAACCCTTGTTTCTCTCATCTGTCGCGACTAATCTCGTAATCGGAGTTAAAAAAGCTTGTTTTCGGTGACTTCATCTCTGTTCGTGCGTTCTTCATTGTTCGTTTAGTTGTTCTTCATTGTTTCTGTTCGTTTAGTTGTTCGTCATTGTTGTTGTTACTCGTTATCGCTATGCAGCGCTGTTGCAGTGTGGTTCAGTTACTCGTTGTTACTCGTTATCGCTGTTACTCGTTATCGCGATTGCAGTCTAGTTCATTGTCGTTGTTACTCGTTATTCTTCTCCATTGATCGAATAACGGTGTTTATTATTGCTTCAAGTGAGTATTTTCTTAATAGTTTAATGTATTATATATTAAAGTAGTTTACTTGAGAATGGAGTATTCATTGTTTTGGTTTGTGTTGTTTTTATGTTTTGTATAGAAATGGTTGATACAAGGAATGATACAAGGAAGAAGGATGAAAAGAGGAAAAGGATCGTTGAGGTTGATTCTATTAAGAACTTGAAGAATTTTGTTGTGGAGAGCAAGGTTAAGCGAAAGGGGAAGGATGTAGGTAATAAATCGAGTAAGAATGAGAGTAGTTTGGTGATACATAGTGATATCAAACATTCCGAAGTGCAATTAGATTCGGATTTTGATGTCCCTGTTAAGAATGAAGCTCAAGTGCTTATCCAGAAGATAATTCCAACTCAAAGAATTTTAAAGGTGTGTTAATTTAAATGTTGTTATTGTTACGATCATATAAATGTTTGGTGTTAGATTTTGGTATGTTATATTGGTTATTGGGCAACATTATTATGTCTAATGCTGTTTTGGTTACTGTCTAATGATGGTTTGGTAACCGTCTAATGTTGTGTTGGTTACTGTGTAACATTTTATTGGTTACTGTATAATGCTTAATTGGTTACTGACTAATTACTGTTTTGGTTATTGCATAATATTAATGATTAATGCTTGGTAACCACATGATTGGTAACCACCATGTTGCATAAAGGTAACCAAAACAACATAAATCAGTAAATAATTTATATTGGTTACCTTAAATGCAACATCTTGATTCTTTATCTTATGATGTTTTGGTTACTGTCTAATGATGTCTTGGTTACTGTCTTATGATGTCTTGGTTACTGTCTAATGATGTCTTGGTTACTGTCTAACCAATATATTGTCTAAAAGTCGTATTAGTTCTTGTGAAACATTGTATTGGTTACTATATAATCTTGAATGGTTTCTTGACTAATCTTTGTTTTAGTTCTTGCATAATATTCTCGACTAATGATGTTTTAGTAACCGCCTAATCTTTGTGTTAGTTCTTGTCGAAGATTATATTAGTTCTTGTGTAACATTTTATTGATTCTTGTATAATGCTTAATTGGTTACTAACTAATTATTGTTTTGGTTACTGCATAATATTAATGATAAATGCTTGGTAACCATATGATTGGTAACCAATGCATTAAACAGTAACCACCATGTTGCATGAAGGTAACCAAAACAACATAAATCAGTAAATAATTTATATTGGTTACCTTCATGCAACATACTGGTTACTGTCTTATGATGTCTTGGTTACTGTCTAATGATGTATTGGTTACTGTCTAACCAATATATTATCTAAAGTCATATTAGTTCTTTCGTGACAACATTGTATTAGTTCTTGTATAATCTTTGGATGGTTTCTTCGACTAATCTTTGTTTTGGTTACTGCATAATATTTATGACTAATGATTGGTAACCACATGGTTGGTAACCAATGTATTAGATAGTAACCAGCATGTTGCATGAAGGTAACCAAGACAATATCAATCAGTAACCAATGTACATTGGTTACCTTCTTGCAACATGTTGTTTCATTGTATAATCTTTGTCTCGATTCATCGTCTAATGCTTTATTTGTTTCTGTCTAACCATTATATAGTGTAATGTTGTATTGGTTACTTTCTAATATTGAATTGGTTACTAATTAATGATGTATTGGTTATTGTATAATGCTATATTGGTTACTTGTCTATGTTGTTTTGGTTACTATCATTTGACTGGTTGGTTAACTTTGTAAATCTGATTTTGTTTACTTGCAGTTATGGGATCTTTACTATGAGGAATGCAACAGAAAATTCACGGGAAAAGTTATATATTGGTGCGACATGGAAGTCTGACATTATTGCAAATAAATTGAATCAGAGTCAGTTGGATAAGTTTAAGGCAACCTATTTTGGGAATTTTCTGGAGTTTGGTCAGCACCAAATGTATTCTCAGATTATTCACCACGCTCTTGTGAGGGAGGTGCACCAGAGGGATGACGGTGAAATGTGATTTTTGTTCAGGGAGAAAAGGGTCAGGTTCGATTTGCCTGAGTTTTGTCTGATATCTGGGTTGAAATGGAAAGGTGAGGATGATATAACTCCATATAAAGGTTTGGAGAATATGCTTATTGGTAAGTTTTTTGGTGACGAAGCTGTGACACGTAGTAGTATAGGTAAGGTATATAGGAAGGCAGTTTTTGATGATGATGACGAGGCTGTTAAGATGTCAATGATTTTTTTGGTCTTTAATTTCATTATGTGCACAGTTTCTGAAAATTACGTTGATGGGGCAATGGTAAATTTTTTGTGTTATGGTGATGTTAGTAGTTTTCCTTGGGGAAAGTCGTTTTGAGATGACAAAGTACTCTTTGTCTAATGCTTTGAAAGGCGTTATAGGAAAGGAAAGAATGGTGTTTCAACATACAATTTTACATGGATCATTACACCAAATTGTATAAGTTGAATGGGCTTCCTTATATATTTCAAGTTTTTATGTTTGAAACTATTCCGACATTCAAAAGCGGGTATATGAATGACGAGCATCCGTCGGATGTCCGTTTATTCGAGATGGAAGGAGTTAATGAAGCCGCTTTCAAATGACAAGTTGAATGAATTAGTTTTCGATTAGAGGACGGTATGTTGTTTTACCTTTAGTTATATACTTGATAAATGAAAATATTATGTGAAGTTTACTACCAACAGTAGTAGTTAGTTACCTTTATATACACGTTTGATTCTTGATTATTTTATATGCATGTTAATAATAACAATGTTTTTGGTTACTTGAATATTCACATACGGTTACTGATTAGATTACATTCATGTTATTAATAACAATGTTGTTGGTTACCCGAATATACACATTTGGTTACCTTTATACATTTAGTTGGTTCCTACTTATTATACATTTGGTTACCTGTATATATGTTTTTGGTTATTAATTATGTTTTATGATTCTTTATTTACTGTTTATTTCACTGTAATTGTACATTGTTTGTTAGATGATATACTAAAGTATACTTATTATTTTTCAGCTGAAGATAAATAGTTTGATTCCCACGGTCGAGGAGAAGGATCGGCTTGATTTGGGCGGTTTTCACTTTTTTAATGGGAAGGATGGTGACAAGAAAGTAGAAAAAAAAGTGAAGGCTGACAACATTGGTGTTGATATATCTGTTGTGAAAGAAGCAATTGATTCAGCCTAAGCCAGTTGGAGAAGAAAGTGTCTGAAATGAAGAAAGAAGTTTCTGAGTTGAAGAAAGAATTTGAAAAGTTGCGAACTGATATTAAAGATGAAATGCAGCTTTTACATGTCCAGTTATGCAGGGACCTTAGGTCCATTATTAGAGATGAGTTACGCGCGATCAAAGACGTGGGGGACAAAAAGGTTGATGGTGATTCTGATGATGATGATTCTGACAATGCTGGTGATGATAATGATGATGATAATTATGATGATGATGATGATGATGATGATGATGAAGGTGATGAAGGTGGTGAAGGTGATGAAGCTGCTGATGAGGCTGCTGATGAGGATGCTGATGTCATGGTGGAGGATATCCATGTTGATGAGGATGTTGATTATGGTTCAAAAGTGGAAAAGAATAATGATGGTGATGATGTGTTAAATGAAGTTGAGAAGAAGGGTGGGAATGAAATTGAATTTGGTAATGAAGTTGAACGTGTTAATGAAGATGTTGATGATGGTTCAAATCTGATTAACAATAATGATGGTGATGATGTGTCAATATTCGTTGTGAAGAATGATGTGAATGTAATTGAAATTGCTAATGAAGTTGAACGTGATGTTATGGTTGAAGAACATGATGAAATAAAAAATAATGATGATGAAGAAAATGTCAAGGTTAGACACATTTGTTTGTTTTGTTATGTGATATTTGTCTTTTGTTTTAATGATTAAATGGTTCTTTATTTTGCACAGATTGACAATAATAATGACATGCCGTCTTTTGACATATTAAGCCAATGTACTGGGAAAGAGATTGTTGTGTATGATGCTGATAATGTTAGTGTTATAATTATGTGCCATCATTTATTTAAATGTTATATATGTTTTTGGTTACCATTATATTATGATTTGGTTACTATTATATTGTGTTTTGGTTACCATTATATTGTGATTTGGCTACTATCATATTATGATTTGGTTACTAGTTTATGTTATTCAGGTTACTAATATAAAATGTTCATTTTAGTTTGTTGGCTATTGTACAGTCAGTTGGTTACTAGTTTATGTTATTTAGGTTACTAATCGTATATATTACCTTTTTATGTCAATTGAAAAAGGGGAAGAAAGGTGAGGCAGCAAGCAGGTATGCTCTTGATTTTATGGTTCTCACCACACAGGACATAGCTAAGTGTGATGAGTTGGAGAAGAGTGTCCACAAAGCCGGTGGTAGACCTATACGTGAACCTGCAAAGAGTGCCATTTTACGGTCTCCATATACAGCAGCGTTCGGATCAGCTGGTTCATCATCTACTGTAGTGGGTGCTGCTAGTCAAACACTTGCACGTTTAAGTGCATTCCCCAAATCATGCATGGATATGCCCTCAAAATTTGAAGAGGCATTGTTTGAAGAATGGTTCAAAATTGGAATAAACAACAGAAAAAGGTTCGTTTTTTGTTGTTAACAATGCTATAGTTTTTTATGAAACAAATAAATTTGTATTATTGTAGTAACATATGGTTAATATTAAATAAATGTTATGGTTACTATTATTATATATTCTGGTTATTATTAGATTATGTTTTGGTTACCTAGTAGTTATGTTTCGGTTACTATTTGATTATGGTTTGGTTACCAGGTTAATGTTTAAAATTAAGTTGTTGATTAGTTTACTGATTTTGGTATGCTGTATTGGTTACTGGGCAACATTATACTGTATAATGCTGTTTTGGTTACTACCTAATAATGTATTGTTTACTGTCTAATTCTGTATTGGTTACTATGTAACATTACATTGGTTACTGTATTATGCTTAATTGGTTATTGACCAATGATGTTTTGGTTACTGCATAATATTAAATATTAAATAAATGTCAATATTAAATAAATGGTGTGGTTACTATTAAATAAATGTTATGCTTACTATTAATTTATATTCTGATTACTATTAGTTTATGTTTTGGTTACCTATTAGTTATGCATTAGTTACTATTTGATTATGGTTATGATTTTAATATTTGTTGGTTAGCAGGGTACTGTTTAAAATTAAGTTTGTTGATTAGTATGCTAATTATAGAATGTGCAAGTTTGATTTGTAGTAGTGTGTATACTAATACGGTGATTGTTAATGTTAGCGTGTATACTAATATTATGCTCTTATACTGAAGGACGGACAAATTTCCCAGAAAGAACGATATTATCATGTCTTCTTTTGTATTTGGATCCATCGAAATATCATCGAAAATGTGGTTCTATAAATTAAAGACGCCTGGGCAGTGGTTAGATGACGATGTGAGTATGTTTTTAAAAACTATATTTTTGTAGTTATGTTGACATTATTTAGTTACATTCATAACACACTTGCATTTTCCAACAACTGTTAATATCCTATTAATTTTTTT
>JAINUW010000139.1:0-109400 GCA_020205615.1 Panax quinquefolius
TTATTAGTCCATTTAAAATCCTTCGATCGAAGTAGGAACTCAGGCATTTCCTATGTAATTCGCGCTTACTACCAAGTACACGCGTTTATATTGTTTTCACGCATCGATGTTACGTAAAACGTGAACTAATTCAACCACGCTATCGAAAGTTGAATCCAGCATTTAAATAGCCGTAAGACTTAGGGCGCACGAGGAGGTACCGCCAAGATCTTAGATAGAAGGAGTATGCCTTATTTACAAAGGTTATACCGCAAGTTAAAGTTTCTGCTGGAGGAACCATGCTATCAAAGAAACGACCCAAGAGTTCGAAACTAAACGCAAAGCGGAGGTATCTCACCTTTTCAAACACCGTGTACGCACGTCAATTTTGAGGACGAATTTCATAGGAGGGAGGTCAGTAAGACCCTCAATTTTTAAATAAATGGAATTTATTTATTATTTTCGATTACGCTTTTTTTACCCGATTTGTCTCTAACTCAACCTATTTTTACAAAATTTTCGACCTAACTCCAATTTCACTAGTATATTTTTATAAAAAAACTAAAAACTTTTAAAATTAAATATTATATGTATAAAATGACTAAGGTTTCATAAAATATAGATTCAAAGAAATTAATAAAAAATAAAACTTTATTTACAATAAAAGTAGATTCTTTTCATTTTTATATGAAACTTTATTTTCAAAAGAAAAAAGTTTATATTTTTAATATTATTATATGTGATTCTTAATATTAAAATTTTAAAATAAATGCTAAAACAGTAAATTAAAATACAAGAAACATTAAGAGATAAATAAAAAACAAATTGATTTTTTTATAAAAAATTAAATTTTTTAAAAATATTTATTATTTTCAAGGAAAAAATAGGAAATTTTTTATTTTTAAATAAATGAGTAAATTTTTTATAAAGTATAAATTCAAAAAAAGAAACAAAAAATTAAAACTTTATTATCTAAAAAATTTATTTTTAAAAAATGAGAAAATTTCAAAAATATAGATTCAAAAAAGTAAAAAATTATAAACAAAATTTGAAAAAAAATTATTTTTAAAATTTGTGTACTTTTCCTAAATATAATTAAAATTTTTAAATTTAATTTTTTAATCTATATTTTATGAAAATTTAATAATTTTTAAAAAAATAAATTTTCTATATTTTCTTAAAATAAAGATTTAATTTTAAATTTTGTTAATTTCGCTTTTGAAATATTGATTAGTTTTTTTATTTATTTTTACTATTTTTTAATTTTAATTTTAATTTTTAGTTTTTATTTTAAAATTTCAAATATTAAGTGTAAGACCCTAATTTTTTAAATAAAATAGAATTTCATTTATTTATTATTTTGAAATAGTAAGGTTGATTTGATTATTGTGGTTAGCTTGGGTAAATGCGCAAATATTTCAAATAAGCAAGTGGTTATAAAATATTCATTATCGTCGAAGAATATTCATTCGGTCGTGGAATATTTTACCGCTTGGAGAATATTCAGACGATTACGTTAAAGACCTCAAATTTTTTAAATAAAAAGGAATTTCCTTTATTTATTATTTTGAAATAGTAAGGGTTGATTTGATTAATGTGGATAGTTAAGGGTTAAATACGCAAATATTTCAAAAAAATAAGCAAGTGGTTATAAAATATTCATTTTTATTTGGGAATATTCGTTGGTCGTGGAATATTCAGATCGCTTGGGAATATTCGCTTCGGTCGTGGAATATTCGATCGCTTTGGGAATATTCACGACACTGCAAAGCCATGTGTGGGCCCCATAACGGAAAGCGATTGGATGAGGAAAACGACAAAGTTTGGGTGGTTATAAATAACGCAGTAGTTGTTACCAAGTAAGATCATTGAATACCCCGTGGTTAAAATACAAGAATACGCGTGGTCGCACAAAGAAAGACACCAGATTGCACAAAGATTGTTGAATTATCGATTCCACGTAAGATGGCACTACTCAATAATTTTCACAAAGAGTTATCGCTCAATATTTTATTTTATCGATTCAATAATTGTCGCTATTGATATTTTATATTATCGTTGTTCAATAATTGTCATCGACAAGATTTCCCATTATCGATCAATAATTCATATTATTTGAATAATATTATTAGATAACATTATTGGCAATGTCTAGAAAGTTCGTTTCAAGGAGAGGTTTGGTCACCTAATGCGCTACCAAGAAGGAGAGATCCTTATCGAAAGCCCCCTTCCGGGAACTACCGTCATTATAAATGTGATTCTCGTAATATTATTTGTGAATAATTAATTATTGATTCATATGATAAGGAAATATTTATTTTATATGAATATAAATGATGGATTTATTTATGTGGTTATTAATGAAGGAATTAATGTTGAGGTGTTTTATCAAGATTTTATCTGATCGAGGTATTAAAATCAAATCGTGGGTTTCAGATATATCATGGGGTTATAATTTTTAATCCGACCGCTGATTGTGGTAATTTTTGGGTATGTTATACATACATAAGTCGAGTATATGTCCACAAATTTTGAACCGTTAAAAATGCACGTAATGATTTGTTGTGAATTTTAAGAGGTGTCCTGATTCTAAATTAGGTTTATAATTGATTTTGGTGGAAAATTTAGAATTGAGTGGGCCCCACTTGTGGTTGGTGAAAAATGTGCTGAATTTTATTTCAAATGTGGTGGTGGCAATAGTAGTAGTGTAAAGCCATCGTGCAAAGCAGTCAAGTCCGCTTCTACGGCTAACATTTTCCTATAAATAGAGGGCTAAGTTAGAATTGAAAATCACACCGTAAACAAAGTTTTCTCTTTCTCTATATTATCGAGCGATTTTGTGAGTATTTAGATACTTTGAGAGTTGTTGTTCAAGACAAGTTTCATTCAAAGATCACTTCCGATTTCCTTCTTCCAAGTAATCGATCTTTCGAGGTAAGTGGATGTTATTTTCTTCTCAAATGATATTAATTCTTCAATATCATTACGTCAAATATTGGTTGGTACTTTTTATCAAATTTGGAACTTTTTCATGCTCGGGTTATTTATTCATGAGTTACTATTCACGAAGTTACTATTCATGAAGTTACTATTCACGAAGTTACTATTCACTTAGTACTATTCATGAAGCGTGAAGATGTTTTTTGTGGAATTTCTATCTTTGGGTGCTCTGAGTTACTATTCACGATACTAAGACTATTCACGATACTAAGACTATTCATTAATACTAAGACTATTCAATCTAAAAATGAAAATTTTCTTTTCGTCTAAAATATCTATTCGGATACTAGCTTTGATCAGATCCATGTTTTGATCATTCTCGAATTTTACACCACTATGATTATTTTTGAGGTATTTTCGACATGGATAAAACAAAGTACTAATCCTTAATCCTTAATCCTTGTCATTTTGTTTCATCGATTCGCTTTTTTAAAAATATTTTTCATCATCCTCGCCTTAAATGATGATATTATTGAATATCTTTGGCCCAGAAGTAAAAGATGAATGATTTCAAGAATATCTTCGCCCAGAAAGCAAAGATGAATGATTTCAAGAATAAAGAAGAAAGTGCAAAGATGTGTGTGTTTAAATGAATACGACCGATCGATGAATATCTTTGGCCTTTAAGGCAAAAGATGAATGTGTGTTTAAATGAATACGACCGATCGATGAATATCTTTCGCCTTTTAGTGCAAAAGATGAAAGTGTTGAGATGAATACGACCGATTGATGAATATCTTCGGGCCCAGAAAGTAAAAAAGATGAATATTTGATTGAGATGAATATCGATTGATGTTGTTGTGGATAAAATATTGATGATGGATCGTTAAATTCATAGATTATAGTAGATTTCATTCTCTACGAACTCTTTCTATGAATTATTATTTTCATCATAATATTGATCCAAACTTGTTGTCTATCAGATTCTATCGATTTTCCTCGCTGGAGACTAACGATAATTTGTTGTATATTATCTTAGTCATAACATTCTTTATCGGGCTAGTTGAGCTCACCCTTTTCCTCGTTGTTCCATTTTTCTTCTCGTGAGGCGGTAGAATGTAATGAAAGTACTAGCTTCTGGGTATGGAATGAAGGTTCTAGAGAGAGTTGTTTAGTAGTCCTCACCATTATTGTAAAATAATGTATCAATAAATGTGATGAGGATTTATTTGAGTATAAATATTGTTCTGTAAGATAATATTTGTATTTAAACTCACGCTTTTATTGTTGTGGATAATAAAGTCAGTAGTTGTTTCGCACTCATGTATTTGGCGCACTCGTAATGGGTTGGATGGAATGGACCTATTTTGGGGTCGCCACGCTTGGTATCGTAGCTTAGGATACGATCTCCATGAGATCGGGAATAGAACCAGAGGGAGAGACGAGTAAATCCTTTCGCTAAGGTGTCCTACCTAAGCTTATTTGTTAGTCGGGTCAAGATATGTGGATATTATGTGATCGATTTTTTTAATTAACCCTTGTTTTACGACAAAGATTGAGAATGTCGAATCGAGAATATTAATAGTGGTGTAAATGAGACCGTGGAGATGCCTCAGACTTAACAACGAGGAGAACGTGCAACAGTCGGGCAATGTACTCCCGTGAATAACACCACCGAAAGCGATGATGAACGAGGGATGTTTAGAAGTTTTTTGCAGCTCATGCAAAATCGCATTTAGGAGACTCGTGTTCAAAATACAGGAGGAGATGATAGAATTACCGTGGTCACAACAAGCAAAGCTCAAAGAGTCGGGACCACTGTAACTGGGAAAGCCGATCCGATCACAAGTAAACACGGGTCAAGCAAATTACCAAGATATTCGATGTCTCGATGCACGAAGGAATGTAAAGTTCCATTCGCTACTTTTATGTTCCGTGGCAGGCAGACATCGGTGGGAATCAGAAGTTGCACTCCATCCACCGCACTCAAAGATGTCATGGGAGACGTTTTAAAACAGCCTCAATGACAAGTACTTCCTCGAAAGTATTCGGCTATACGAAGGAAGTGGAGTTTATTAGATCGAGCAGTAATAACACGATTTGTCCCAAAGACGAGGCGTAAGTTCATGAGTTATCCGTGTTCAGACCTCATTTGGTGGAGAATGAGGAACGATGACGCTGGATGTTTCGAGAGGTTTGAAACCCCAGATACGCCAAGATCTCATTTCTCATAAATTTTCTCTATTCAGATGTCAGAAATGTGGCTCAGCTTGTTAGAGCGAGATAACGAGTACGCTCAACCGAGGGACCATAACCGTGGATCATACCAAAGATAGTAGCCATCGTAATAACGATAACCAAATGGAGAAAGAAGAATACGGACAAAGGCCAGAACCACTCCGTGGTAATCGTGGGCCATGAAAATAAGAAGCGAAGTTGGGAGGAGATTTTAAAAGAGGAGATTCAACAACCACCATGTGAAGACGCCGCCGCCAAAGGGTAAATCGGGTTCCAAGGGAGGAGAAAGACCATCTACCAGACAAGTTACAAATGCGGAAAGAGGGACATATCACCAAACCGCCCACAACAGCTTTAAGGTATGCTATAATTGTGGAAAAGAAGGACATATCGCCGAGATCAGACGATATCGAAACCTAGTGCAATGGAATGGTGACTCAAAAGGATGTCCCGTAAAAGTCAAAGTCAACGATTCTCGAAGAGCGCTTTGTCGTGACTCATTAAAATACGAGGAACCCGAACGGTTAGCATCAAGTTAGTTAATTATAAATTTTATGTAAGTTTATATACCTTACTAGATACCTGCTTCTACCCATTCTTTATCTCTTCGTCAGCGCCAACGCTTGAACTCGACTACTTGAGAAATTAGACTTTGACCTATTTATGGAGACTCTGCTAGAGAAACTTTCATTACATCCGTTGTTTAAAAATCTTGTTTGATTCAAGTTGGCACCATTACATTACCGTTAACCTTATCTCTTTAAAGATATTTGCTTTTGGGGATTGAAGGTTAACTACTCATCACGCCAAAATTGATTGCTTTTGTAAGGTCATAGTTTTCATATTCCTAAGCAACCCGTTATTCAACTCAAGCAATCAAACCATTGTAGTCAAACATTTTCATATCGCCATGAAGTCATTCGCTTATTACGGATGTCAAGTTTTCTTAGTCCATGTTATGGATTTGAATAAAGACACGCCGATTTGAATAATATTCTTGTTGTTATTGATTTTTCCCGACGATTTTTCAAGAATTTATCGCTTACTCCCAAAGATCGATATTAAATTTTGTATCGACTTTGAACCCCAGACAAAACTCATTTCTAAAATCTCATATCGAATGGCTCCTATTGAACTTCGTGAGTTAAAATTCAACTATAGAATTTGGCACCGAGCCTTTATCTTGTGACTTTTTCAGGAATTCACCTGCCGCACTTCTCCGTAGGGACGCCATATTCGCAAGCGATAGTAAATCGATAGGTGTCATTGTGACGCATATCCAAGATCGGGATATGAGTCACAATGAGAGCAACCTAAGTCAAGAATCTAAATACGTAGTTTTCAGGCTTAGTTGGTTATTATCTGAGATTCGTCAAGGATATTTCTAATCGCTATTCCATTAACGAAATGACTCAGAGAGATACAAAATTCGAATGGAGCAAGGAATGTGGGAAGAGCTTCAAGAACTCAAGAGGAGACTCATTTCAAAGACATGTTTCACCATGCCATCCTCGAAAAGCTTAACGTGGTAGCCGACGTGGTTGAGTAGAAGATCGATACAAGTACGAAAGTACGATATCACAAAGACTCATTTCAGATAATATACAAATAATAGAGATGGAGATGAAAACTCTAGGTACCCACGATGATGATGATATATACGAAAGTACGTGATGATATACGAGTATAATCGATTTTAATCGATAAAGTTAAAGTCGCTCAAGCCACACAACCGAGTCGATGAATTTGAAGAAGGAGGTGCAAGAAGTTGTTATTTTAAAAGCTTAGAATCGGTGAGGTGAGGAAAGCTCAAACCTTCGATTTATTAATCCATTTGAAATTCTCGATCGAATAGAATCGCGGCCTATAGACTCGCTTTTACCACCAAGTACGACGCGTGTTCATAACGCTTTTCACGATCGATGTTACGTAAATATGTGGACTTAACCCAAACACGCTATCGAAGTTAACCCCGACGAGATAGTCAAGACTTAACGCACGAGGAGGTACCGCCAAGATTTTTGGAGAGAAAGAATACGACCCATGTAATCGAGGTTATACCATAAGTTAAAGTTTTGTGGAGAAACCATGCTATCGAGGAAATGACTGGGAGTTGGAAACTAAAAATGAAAGCGAGGTATCTTTACCTTTTCAAACACAGTGACGCACGCCAATTTCGAGGACTTAAATTTCATAGTGAGGGAGGTCAGAAGACCCCAAATTTTTTTTAAATAAAAAGGAATTTCCTTTATTTATTATTTTGAAATAGTAAGGGTTGATTTGATTAATGTGGATAGTTAGGGTTAAATACGCAAATATTTCAAAATAAGCAAGTGGTTATAAAATATTCATTTTGTCTGGGAATATTCGTCTTGGTCGTGGAATATTCAGATCGCTTTGGGAATATTCGCATTGGAATACCGTTTGGGAATATTCGCATTTACGGCCAAAAATGCATGGGGCCCCATAACGGAAAGTTTATTGGATGAGGAAAACGACATAAAGTTAAGGTGGTTATAAATAACTACAGAAGTTGTTACCAAGTAAGATCGCTGAATACCCTATGGTTAAAATACAAGAATACGCCATGGGTCGCACAAGAGACACTGGTATCGATTGCACAAGATTGTTGAATTATCGATCCGCACGTAAGATGGCACTACTCAATAATTTTCACAAGAGTTATCGCTCAATATTTTATTTTATTGATTCAATAATTGTCATATTGATATTTTATATTATCGTTGTTCAATAATTGTCATCGCATAAAGATTTCCCATTATCGATCAATAATTCATATTATTTGAATAATATTATTAGATAACATTATTGGCAATGTCTAGAAAGTTCGTCTAAGGAGAGGTTTGGTCACCTAATGCGCGCCAAGAAGAGAGATCCTTATCGAAAGCCCTCTTCCCGGGAACTACCGTCATTATAAATGTGATTTCGTAATATTATTTGTGAATAATTAATTATTGATTCATATGATAAGGAAATATTTATTTTATATGAATATAAATGATGGATTTATTTATGTGGTTATTAATGAAGGAATTAATGTTGAGGTGTTTTATCAAGATTTTATCTGATCGAGGTATTAAAATCAAATCGTGGTTTTTTCAGATATATCATGGGTTATAATTTTTAATCCCGACCGCTGATTGTGGTAATTTTTGGGTATGTTATACATACATAAGTTGAGTATATGTCCACAAATTTTGAACCGCTAAAAATGCACTTAATGATTTGTTGTGAATTTTAAGAGGTGTTTGATTCTAAATTAGGTTTATAATTGATTTTGGTGGAAAATTTAGAATTGAGAGGGCCCCACTTGTGGTTGGTGAAAAAATGTGCTGAATTTTATTTCAAATGTGGTGGGGTGGCAATAGTAGTGTAAAGCCATCGTGCAAAGCAGTGTCAAGTCTCCGCTTCTACGGCTAACATTTTCCTATAAATAGAGGGCTGTTAGAATTGAAAATCACACCGTAAACAAAGTTTTTTCTTCTCTCTATATTATCGAGTGTATTTTGTGAGTATTTAGATACTTTGAGAGTCATTGTTCAAGATAAGTTTCATTCAAAGATCACTTCCGACCTTTCCTTCCAAGTAATCGATTCTTTCGAGGTAAGTGGATGTTATTTTTTCTCAAATGATATTAATTCTTCAATATCATTACGTCAAATATCGGTTGGTACTTTTTATCAAATTTGAACTTTTTCATGCTGGGGTTACTATTCATGAGTTACTATTCACGAAGTTACTATTCATGAGTTACTATTCATTCAAGTTACTATTCACGAGTACTATTCATGAAGCGTGAAGATGTTTTTTTTGTGGAATTTCTATCTTTGGTGTGTTTGAGTTACTATTCACGATACTAAGACTATTCACGATACTAAGACTATTCACTTAATACTAAGACTATTCAATCTAAAAATGAAAATTTTTTTCTTTTCGTCTAAAATATCTATTTCGGATACTAGCTTTGATCAGATCCATGTTTTGATCATTCTGAATTTTACACCACTACGATTATTTTTGAGGTATTTTGACATGGATAAAACAAAGTACTAATCCTTAATCCTTAATCCTGTCATTTTGTTTCACCGGATTCGCTTTTTAAAAATATTTTTCATCATCCTCGCCTTAAATGATGATATTATTGAATATCCGTAGAGCAAAAGATTGAATGATTTTCAAGAATATCTTTCGCCAGAAAAGAGAATGATTTCAAGAATATCTTTCGCCTCGAAGAAATCTTGAAAGATGTGTGTTTAAATGAATGAACGATCGAATGAATATCTTCGGCCCAGTAGTGCAAAAGATGAATGTGTGTTTAAATGAACACGACCGATCGATGAATATCTTTGGCCTTTAGTGCAAAGATGAACAGTGTTGAGATGAATACGACCGATTGATGAATATCTTCGGCCCGTAGTAAAAAGATGAATATTTGATTGAGATGAATATCGATTGATGTTACTGTGGATAAAATATTGATGATGGATCGTTAAATTCATAGATTATAGTAGAGATTTCATTCTCTACGTAACTCTTCTATGAATTATTATTTCACCGCGTAATATTGATCTCAAACTTGTTGCCTATCAGATTCTATCGATTTTTTTCTCTCTGGAGACTAACGATAATTTGTTGTATATTATCTTAGTCATAACATTCTTTATCGGGCTAGTTGAGCTCACCCTTTTCCTTGTTGTTCCATTTTTCTTCTCGTGAGGCTAGAATGTAAAAAGTACTAGCTCTGGGGTAATGGAATGAAGGTTCTAGAGAGAGTTGTTTAGTAGTCCTCACCATTATTGTAAAATAATGTATCAATAAATGTGATGAGGATTTATTTGAGTATAAATATTGCCTGTAAGATAATATTTGTATTTAAACTCACAGCTTTATTGTTGTAGGATAATAAAGTTCAGTAGTTGTTTCGCACTCACGATTTTGGCGCACTCAGAATGGGTTGGATGGAATGGACCTATTTTTATTTTGGGTGTATATATCGTCTGTAAGACAATATTTTGTATTTAAACTCATAATGATATGTTGTTTGTCGTATTTTACGACAATTGTAGTAATGAAGTTGTAGTTGTTTACACTTACTATGTATTTACACTCGGAATGAGTTGGGTGGAATGGACCCATTTTTGGGGCGCCACTTTTGTTGGTATCGCTTGGGATATGATCTCCTGTGGCGGAGATCGGGAATAGAAATAAGAGTTTCAATAATTGTAGAGGGAGAGATGTGTAAATCCTTCACGCTAGTATGTCTCTACCCAAGCTTATTTGTTAGTTGGTCGTAATAGAGTATAGGAATATTATGTGGTATGTTAACGCTGGTTTAATTAACCCTTGTTTTATGAGTAAGACGCAAGAATGACGACCGAGAATGTTAATAGTGGAGTAAATGAGACCGTGGAGACACCTTTGCTCACCAGGTGAATGAAGGGAGAACGACCGTGGCAACATGAGAGATGATGGAAATGTTCTCCCGTAAATAACACCACCGATCGAGACGATGAACGATGGGATGTTTAGAAGCTTTTTGCGACTTCATGCAAAATCGACGAGGGAGACTCGTGTACAAAATACAGTGGAAATGATAGTAATGTACGATTTGTCAAACCAAGCAATTCAAAGAGTTGGGACCAAAGCAGAATTCTTGGGAAATTTGGATCCGATTAAAGGCAAGACGTGGGTCAAGCAAATTACCAAGATATTCATGTCTCGGGATGCGGAGAAAGCGAAAAGGTTCCATTCGCCACCTTTATGTTCCATAATGAGGCGACATTGGTGGAATTCGTGAAGCGTATCCATCCACCGCATCTTAGCATGTCTTGGGAAACGCGTTCAGAATTATTCAACGACAAGTACTTTCCCGAAAGTATTCATTATATGAAGGAGGTAGAGTTTATTAGACTAGAAGCGTAACAACACGACGGTGTCCTAAAGACGAGGCGAAGTTCGCGGAGTTATCCAGGTTTGCACCTCATTTAGTAGAGAATGAGGAACGTATGACGCGGATGTTTCTGAGAGGTTTGAAACTCAAAATTCGTCAATACCTCATTTCTCATAAATTTTCTCTAGATTCAGATGTTGTGAATATGGCTCAATTATTAGAGCGAGATAATGAGTCCTGCTCTATCGAAGCGACCGTAAACATGATAATAATCGCAATCTAAGTGGCAACGACTAATTACCTGGACAATGATAATCATCGTGGAAGAAATTATCGTATAGAAATGGTAACCACTTGATTGGTAATCATGGCCAAGATAATAGAAGAAATAATTCAAGTGGAAATTTCAAGAAGAGAAGATTTAACGACGACGGGAAGACATCGAAGAAGACCAAAGACCAGAAGAACAAATTCTAGGGAGGAGAACGACCGCTAGTTAGATGCTACAAATGCGAGAGGAGGACATATAAGTCCAAACTATTCACAAATTTCTTCCAAGGTATGTTTTAGTTATGGAAAAACGGTCACATACATAGCCTCGATTTTGTCCTCGTGAGCTAAATCAAGTCCAAATTGTGACGATGGCACCAAAGGCTGGATACTGGCGGTTTTGGAAGAACGTTTGTTGCGATGCCTAAAACGCGTGGAACCCGAACGGTTGTCGCTGGTTAGTTAATTATAAATTCTTGCAAAATCTATACCTTATTAGATAGAGGTTCTACCCATTCTTTTATCTCTATTGCTTGCGCCAACATTTAAACTTGACTCAGGAGAAATTAGACTTCGACTTATCATGGAGACTCGTTAGAGAAACTTTCATTACATCCACTATTTAGAAATCTTGCTTGATTCAAGTTGCACTAGCCACATTTACCGTTGATCTTATCTCTTGAAGATACTTGCTTTTGATGTGATTTTAGGATTGATTGGTTAACTACTCATCATGCCAAAATTGATTGCTTTCGTAAGGTTGTTAGTATTTATATTCCTAAGCAAACTGTTATTCGAATTCAAGCAACCAAACCATTGAAGTCAAACTCTTTCATATCAAGCCATAAAGCCATTCGTTTATTAAAAAATGGATGTCAAGTTTTCTTAGCCCATGTCATGGACTTGAACAAAAATATGTCAGATTTGAATGATATTTTTGTTGTTAGTAAATTTCCTGACGTATTTCCTGAAGAATTTCCTGGCCTACTCCCAGAGCGTGATATTGAATTTTGTATCGACTTTGAATTCGATATAAAACCCATTTCTAAAATCTCATATCGAATGGCTCCTATTGAATTTCAGGAGTTAAAAACCCAATTATAGAAGTTGATACCCGAGCCTCTATCTGGTGACTTCCTTTGTGGAATGCACTGAAGCCAAACTCACCGTAGGGGACGTCATATTATGCGGTAGTAAACTAATAGGTTCCATTGTGACGTGTTATCCAAGATTGGGATATGAGTCACAGTTGAGAGCAACCTAAGTTAGTAATCGAAATACATAGCTTTCTAGGCTTAGTTGGTTATTATCGGAGATTCGTGGAAAGATTTTCTCAAATCGCTACTCCATTAACTCAGCTGACTCGTAGAGATACAAAAATCGAATGGAGCAAGGAATGTGGGAAGAGCTTCGAAGAACTCAAGATGAGACTCATTTTGGCACATGTTCTGACCATACCATCCTGGAAAAGCGAACGTGGTAGCTGATGTGTTGAATAGAAGATCGTATATGTGACGACCCCAAAATAGGTCCATTCCATCCAACCCATTCTGAGTCGCCAAATACATGGCATGTAAAACAACTACAACTTTATTATCACAACAATAAAACTCGTGAGTTTAAATACAAATATTATCTTCTAGACAATATTTATACTCAAATAAATCCTCATCACATTTATTGATACATTATTTTACAATAATGGTGAGGACTACTAAACAACTCTCTCTAGAACCTTCATTCCATACCCCGACTAGTACTGCTACATTCTCGCCTCCGAGAAGAAAATGGAACAACAAGGAAAAGGGTGAGCTCAACTAGCCCAAGAAGAATGTTATGACTAAGATAATATACAACAAATTATCGTTAGTCTCCAACAGGAAAAATCGATAGAATACAATAGACAACAAGTTTCGGATCAATATTCGCAGCTGAAATAATAATTCATAGAAGAGTTACGAGAGAATGAAATCTACTATAATCTATGAATTTAATACCATCATCAATATTTTATCCTCGTAACATCAATCAATATTCATCTCAAATCAAATATTCATCTGCACTTCTATGTGCCAAAAGATATTCATCAATCGATTATGTTCATCTCAACACTGCTCATCTTTGCACTAAAGGCCAAAGATATTCATCACTGGGTCATGTTCATTTAAACACCGCTCATCTTTGCACTATGTGCCAAAGATATTCATCACCATTATGTTCATTTAAACACCGCTCATCTTTTGCACTACATGTGCCAAAGATATTCTTCAGAAATCATTCATCTTTGACACTACAGCCAAAGATATTCAATAATATCATCATTTAAGACCGAGGATGATGAAAATATTTTAAAGAACGAATCCAAAGGAAACAAAATGACAAGGATTAAGGATTAAGGATTCGTACTTTGTTTTATCCATGTCCAACAATACCTCAAAAAATAATCATAGTGGTGTAAAATTCAAGAATGATCAAAACATGGATACAATCAAAGCTAGTATCCGTAATAGATATTTTAGATTTAAAAGAAAAATTTTATTTTTCTATGAATAGTGTCGATTTCTTGAATAGTGCGTATACGTGAATAAGAATCTCAGACACCAAAAGATAGAAATTCCACAAAAAACATCTTCACGCCTCATGAATAAAGACTCGTGAATAGTAACTCGTGAATAGTAACTCGTGAATAAGAACTCACTTGAATAGTAACCCCGACATGAAAAAGTTCCAAATTTGATAAAAAGTTCCAACCAATAGTTCAAAGATAATGATATTGAAGAAATAATATCATCCGAGAAGAAAATAACATCCCTTACCTCGAAAAGAATCAAGATTTTAAGGAAAGGCTCAAGTGATGCCGAATGAAACTTGTTATCAATAAAGAACTCTCAAAGTATCTAAATACTCACAAAATACGCCAATAAATATAGAGAGAAAGAGAGAAAACTTTGTTTCGTGTGATTTTCAATTCTAACTTAGCCCTCTATTTATAGGAAAATGTTAGTTCTACCAAGGCAGACTCGACTGCCACCGATGGCTTTACTCGCTACTATTGCCACCCACCACATTTGAAATAAAATTCAGCACATTTTTCACCAACCACAAGTGGGGCCCACTCAATTCTAGAATTTTCCACCAAAATCATTTATAACCTAATTTCCAATCAGCCACCTCTTAAAAATTCATAACAAATCATTCGCTCATTTTCAACGGCTCAAAATTTGTGGACATATACTCAACTTATATATGTATAACATATCCAAAATTACAACGATCCAACCATTTGGATTAAATATTATAACTCACACAATAAAGTCAGTAATAACACCGATTTGATCTTTTAATACCTCCAATCCGACAAAATACAAATAAAACATCTCAAAGATTAATTCCTTCATTAATAACCACATAAATAAATTCATCATTTATATTCACATAAAATAAATATTTCTTATCATATGAATCAATAATTAATTATTCACAAATAATATTACGTAATCACATTTATGACAACCAGTCGCTCCTGTGAAAGAGGGGCTTTCCAATAAGGATCTCCTCATCGGGCGCCGCAATTAGTGACCAAACCTCTCCTGTATGTAACTTTCTAGACATCGCCAATAATGTTATCTAATAATATTATTCAAATAATATGAATTATTGATCCGATAATGGGAAATCATGCAAATGACAATTATTGAACAACAATAATATAAAATATCAACGCAGCAATTATCGAATCAATAAAATAAAATATTGAACAAGAATTCATGTGGAAAATTATTGAGTAAAGTGCCATCTTATGTACGAATCAATAATTCAACAATATGCGCAATATCGTGCCATCGCAGCAACCACGCCAGACATCAGATTTTAACCACGGTATTCCAATGCCTTAATTCAGAATAACTACGTTATTTTTTAACCAACTTATATTTGCTGCTTTTCTTCATCCAATCGCTTCACATTGGGTCCCCACACGGTCGCTACTTGTCAGCATTTAATATTCCCGACAAGCATTTAATATTCCACCACCAAACTAATATTCCCCGACAAAAATGAATATTTTATAACCACTTGCTTATTTTGAAATATTTTATGATTTAACCCTTAACTATCCACATTAATCAAATCAACCCTTACTATTTCAAGATAATAAATAAAGGAAATTCCTTTTATTTAAAAAAAAAATTTCGGTCTTACAAAGATACAAGCACGAGCGCGATATTGTCAAAACCCACTTCAGATAACTTACAACCGATAGAGATAGAGTTAAAGAATTAGGAACCCATGTGATGATATATACGTAATATAATCGATTTTAATCGATAGTTAAAATCGCCAAGCTACACAACCTGAGTCGATGAATATGAAGAAGGAGGTACAAGAATTTGTTATTCCAAAAGCGAGAATCGGCGACGCGAGGAAAGCTCAAACCTTTGATTTATTAGTCCATTTAAAATCCTCGATCGAATAGGGCGTAGTTTCATGCATACGCTTTACTACCAAGTATATCGCGTGTTTATAATGTTTTCACGCATCGATGTTACGTAAATATGTGGACGACTGAACCACGTTATTGAAAGTTAGAACCGCACGAAAATACCAAGACTTAGTGTACGCAGGAGGTATTTTTAAGATCTTAGATAGGAAGGATGTCTTGCTCACAAAGGTTATACCGCAAGTTAAAGTTTTGTGGAGGAACCATGCTATTGAAGAAATGACCGAGAGTTGGAAACTAAATGAAAGCGTAGGTATCCTCACCTTTTCGAAAACAACAGACGCACGTCAATTTCGAGGACGAAATTTCATAAGGAGGGAGGTTGTAAGACCTCGAATTTTTAAATAAAATGGAATTTCCTTTATTTATTATTTTGAAATAAGTAAGGGTTGATTTGATTATTGTGGTTAGTTATGGGTGAACGCGTAAATATTTCAAATAAGCAAGTGGTTATAAAATATTCATCATTGTCGAAGAATATTCGCTTGGTCGTGGAATATTTTTACCGTCTGGGAATATTCGCATGCGATTGGGCGAAGCCTTGTGTGGGCCCCCATAACTAAAAGCGATTGGATGAAGAAAACGACAAGATAAGGTGTTTATAAATAACAGAAGTTGTTATTCACTATTATCTTGTTGGAATACCCGGTGGTTAAAACACAAGAATACGCGTTGTTCCACAAGAAGACACAGTACGCATCCGCGAGACCCCGTGATTTTATCAATAAAGATTTAAATTTTGACGTAAATAATTTTTAATATTATGGTGTGAATTTGAGATAATATTATAGTTGTGGGTAAGATTTATAAATTTTGCAAAGTACGCAAGTGGTTATATTATATTCGATTGGTTGGGAATATTCGGTTTAGCGGTGGAATATTCGTATTACAACTACTCAATCATTGGTGGACCTCATTAACGTAATTATTCATTTGATCGAGAAAACGACAAAAATATTTTATTAAAATAACTAGGAAGTTTTACCGTTGATACCGCTGAACTACTCGGTAGTAAAGTATACGAAGAATACGTGTGGTTGCATAAGAAGACACCAGATTGATTATTGATGCCTATGTGAGAAGTCACTCGGTTTGATTCCATTATCACGATTAATAATATGAATTATTATAATGATAACGACGCTTTTGTTTTATTCAGATTATTAACGTAATAAAAATGTAAACATCTTTTTATATAAAATGTAATACTTTATTAAAGTTATTCTATAAATAGAATATATTATATTTTATTACGCATAGTGTTTTGCATAGTGTTTTGCATAAGATTCAGACATAAAGGTTTCAGATAGTAAAATGTTTTTTATATAAATAGAATATATTATATTTTATTTAAAAGATTTTTCTTTAAATATGGACCGTCGATTAAAAGTAAATCAATGGAATGCTCATGGATTAGTTACTATGCATTCCATTTTCCTATAAATAGAAGCTCATTCCTTCATTATTTTCTTATTTAATTCATCAAACTCTAGAGAGAGAAATTATAGAGAGAAGCTTATAGAGAGAAAGTTATAGAAAGAAGAAGAGTATTCTGCTACTTCACTACTTCTATATTCAGGTTCTTTTTACGGTAAGGGTGTTATTCTTTCTTCTTCAAGAGAACTTCCGTTATTCCATTCACTATTATTTCATTGAATAACTCGTAAAAGTGGCATACCCTATACATAACTCGTGACACGCTGCAGATACCCTATACTTGGTGAAATCCTTATGTTATTCCATTGCTTATTATTCTGTTAGAATAACTCAGATACGCGGCTTACCCTATACTTGGTGACATTCTTCTATTATTCTCATTGGAACATCCTTCATGTGTTTTACACCGACCGGGTTCCGCTCTTTATCATTCTGTTTGAATATCCTATCTCGTGTTTTACACCGGATCCTGGTTCCATCTTTATTATTCTCGGTTGGAACATCCTCGCTTGCGGTGTAATTTCACCCGACCCGTTCCGTTATTATTATTCTCGCTGAATAACTCGCCTCTGCCAAGCACCGCACGCACGGTGATTTTTTGTTATTCCATTCTTTATTATACCCAAATTGGTTAAAACTTTGACTTCTATACTCTATGAAATTAGTAGAATATCCTTGATATTTGCGTTTCATCCAAAGATCTTTTCACGGAAATATTCTTCCGATCATTCTTGAATTTTACTCTATTAAACAAAGATCATGTCGACAATTTGGACGTTAATAATTCATGGATTAAATAATTCTTGAACTTGTTTTATTGAATTACTATGTCATTGTCATCATCCTCATGTTATATTATGTTATCTTCGCTTACGCGATGCATAGATGAACTTAGTATGATTATGACTGTGGATCATTCTAAGATAATCACGACTTGATATAAATGATGTGACAAAAGTCCTCTGCAAAGCTTTTGTGAATGCGTTGATGGATAGTTTTTGGTATGATTATGACCTGTGGGTGATTCTAAGATAGTCGTTTAACCATTGATAATTTGATGAAAATCCTCGACCGTGGTACAGGATGATTAGATGTGGTGGTTTATTTATTGTCGAGTCTCAAAGCCGATAAAAATTGATGAAAACCTTTAAACCTAAAAGATAGTAGACTTTATTCTCTACTTGACTTTTTAATGGATTGATATTCCACTGCAGCTTAAACCGGTTGTTTATTGTATTTTATCGCTTTAACATCGTTGAAGGCTAATGATAATTTATTCTCGCATTATCTTAGTCATAATATTTTCATCGGGCTAGTTGAGCTCACCTTTCTTTCACCGTTTTCTTCGTGAAATGAGAACATAGCCGGGATGAGTCTGGGAACGGAGTAATGGTCCGTGAGGATAGCATTAGTAGTCCTCACTATTCGTGAAATAGTGTGATAATAGTTGTAATGAGGACTCCTTTCGAGTTTGTATAATATCTAGTAGACAATATTTGTATTCAAACTCACGCTTTATGTCAGATTGCATACCTATGCTTATATTAGTAAGTTGTATTTGAATTTATGTACCATGTAAGTGGCGACCCAAGATGGGTGACGATACCTAATTTTGGGGCGCCACGGTTGGTATCGTAGCTTAGGATATGATCCTGCTAAGATGTAAGATAAGAACTAGGGGGAGAGACGGAAATTCCTTCGCTAGTATGACCTACCTAAGTTTATTTGGTATTTAATTGGCTCTCACGAGTATAGGATAATATTTGATATATTAATTAACCCTCAGGTTGTGGCGTTGTTTGGAAATGGCAAATGAAAAAAATATTCACAATGGAGTGAATGTGACCGTTCAGACACCTTTAATCACTAATCGTGTTAATGCAAAGGTCCGACGAGGAACAAATTAGAGATATCCACGTAGTGAATGAAGAACTAATTGTTGCACCCGAAAGCTAGTTTGCAGAGGTAGCGGTGAAAAGTGAGGAAGAAGGAGGAAGAAGAGAACCCGAGGAGAATTGGTTGTAAGAAATTTATGATCAAAACTTAGAATTACAAAATCATGTTCGTGAGCTAGAAGAACAAAGTTGAAGAACGGCAAACGGTTGTGGAACAAAGGGATACAACAATTCAAAATTGGGTTACCCGATATGTGATGCTCGAACAAAATCACGCTTCAAGGTAGGTGTAAGATATTAAAGTTGGAATCGAGAATTTAAAATCAAAGATCACCAAAAAAGAAACAACCGAACGAAGGAGAATAGGACGATGCATGGGTAAAAGTCGCACAACGCGTTGATAGTGTAGAAAAGACGTCCGATCCAATAAAGCCAAAATAGATGAAATGGACTTTGCTTTTTGACAAGAATTGGGAGAACCCAACATCGAATTCTAATTACCTGTGCATAGCGCACAACCCTAATTCGATATGGATCGGAGAATAATGATTCAAATCATGGATCGTGAATGTAAAGAAGCACTTAAGGGTGGAATGTACCCTATAGTTAAGTCAAACTCGGTAATTTAAGCGAGAGCGTTTGTCGAGAAACCGAACGGGTTATTACTGTAAATTAATTATTGCGAAGTCTATACTTTATTCAATACAAGTTCTACCCACTCTTTTATTCTACCTAGTTGTGTTCAATGTTTAAATTTGACTCAGAAAAAAAAATTAAACTTTGATTTATCTATTGAAACTTCGTTAGAGAAACCTTCGTTACCTCCACCTGCTTATTAATTTTGTTGTTTCAAATAAACACTTTCACGATCTTATATCTTTAAAAATTCTTGCCTTTGAGGTAATTTTTGAAAACGATTGATTAACTACTTATTATTCTTTTGTAAGGTTGTTAGCTTTCATATTCCTAACCAACTCATATATTTAATTCAAAGTAACCAAACCCTAAAGTTAATCATCGTTATATCAAGCCATAAGTAAAGAGCCCCCAACCTTTCATTGTTGACTTCCTTGTGTGGAATGCACTGAAGCGACATTTCTCAGAGGCTTACATCGTGAATGAAGATGGCAAGGTTATAGGTATCATTGTGAGGTACTATCTAAGTTAGGGGATAAGTTACTGGGTTGGTATCAATGTGACGTATTATCCAAGTCTTAGATAAGAGTCACACAGATTGAATGATATTTCTATTATTAATAAATTTCTGGCGATTCTTGAAGACTTCTTAGCCTACTTAGAGCGTGAAATCGAATTTTGTATTGACCCCAAAGACAAAATCCATTTCTTAAACCCTCAAATATTTCTTCAACTAAAATGAGCAGGTTTACGTGGTTTATGATGAAAGTCATAATAAAAGCATTGGAATAATGAAAATCATGGGTATTCGTGGTATTAGTAAGTTTTATGATGAGTTATGTTGGTTAGTATGTAAAAACATGAAAGTTTCTAAAAATCACAAAGAGTTGAAAATCGATTTTGGTGAAAAACGTAATATGAAATTCAATTGACCATATCTCTTATTATATTTTGAATTTTTGAATGTGGTCAAGTCCTAGAGTTAGATCTACGAGTTACCTAACTAATCCAAGTGGAATTACTGGAAAAGGTGTTGTGGATTTTGTGTGGACTGATTTAGCAAAGGAGGCCAAAGCTGTAAATTTCAAAATGCATGCCCAGAAACTTTAAGGGACTGTTTCGGCCACTTAAATTATGAGAAAATTCTGGGTTTTGGGACATGAAAGTATATGGTATAAAGTACCTCCTGTCCAAAAATGAGCTCATTTCGACTTCAAATGAGCAAGTTATGACTATTTCAATATTTAGGTTTTTTCCGACGAAAACGCTATAACCGGAGTTCTATAACTCCGATGACCATGAAATTTAAACTAGAAGCTCACGTTAACATGTGTAAGATCCTGCCAAGATTTGGGAATTTTTGGAGTTAAACTTGAGGTAGCTAATTTCTTAAGGAATTAATTAGAAATTGATTTTGAAAAATAGTAAATGAATTTTAAAATTCCGAGAAAAATATATTTTCATCATGGGACTATATTATGCTAAATCCTGAAGAAAAGAAATATTTTTGGGACTGATTTGGTATTTTTCATGAAAATAGTTTAGTTACGAACATATGAGTTAAATATGTTATGTGAAGTAACAAAGTTGAAAATAGGATTTTATGGCTTAGAGAATCTTATATAAAGTATATGCATATTTTTTTGAGAGATTTGATAATTGGTGATGATATCTTATGAGTATGACATTTTGAATGATTAAATGCATTATATGGTAAACGTAAACAATTGAGATAAATTGTTTATAAATTTAAGAAGTGATTAAAATATTATTATAATATTAATGTTATTAGATTATGAGA
Source organism: Panax quinquefolius (assembly GCA_020205615.1). Classification (NCBI taxonomy): domain Eukaryota; kingdom Viridiplantae; phylum Streptophyta; class Magnoliopsida; order Apiales; family Araliaceae; genus Panax; species Panax quinquefolius. The sequence continues at coordinate 21,606 of JAINUW010000139.1, forward strand.
TTATTAATTGATTGATAACATGGGGATATTCTTGAATCCTCGGATAAATTATATTATAAATGTTTAATATTTATCCTTTATCTCATTTGATTGATTCTTTATATCATTATCCTTGTAAGACCCTCAAATTTTTTAAATAAAAAGGAATTTCCTTTATTTATTATCTTGAAATAGTAAGGGTTGATTTGATTAATGTGGATAGTTAAGGGTTAAATACGCAAATATTTCAAATAAAGCAAGTGGTTATAAAATATTCATTTTGTCTGAGAATATTCGTCAGTCGTGGAATATTCTGCATCGTTTGGGAATATTCGCACGACGGCCAAAAAGCCCATGTGGGCCCATAACGGAAAGCGATTGGATGAAGAAAACAACAAATATAAGTTGGTTAAAAATAACTGGCGAAGTTGTTACCGTTAAGACTGTTTGAATAATTCTAGTGGTTAAAATACGAATACGCTGTGGTTGCATTAAAGAAGATACCAGACGCACAAAGATTGTTGAATTATTGATCCTTACGTAAGAAGGCACTACTCAATAATTATTACAAAGAGTTACCGCTCAATAGTTTATTGATTCAATAATTGTCGTTGGTATTTTATATTATCATTGCTTCAATAATTGTCACCGACATAGTATTTCCATTATCGATCAATAATTCATATTATTTGAATAATATTATTAGATAACATTATTGGCAATGTCTAGAAAGTTTCGTCTAAGGAGAGGTTTGGTCACCTAATCATGCGCCAAGAAGAGAGAGATCCTTATCGAAAGCCCCTCTTTCCGGAACAAACCGGTCATCATAAATGTGATTCGTAATATTATTTGTGAATAATTAATTATTGATTCATATGATAAGGAAATATTTATTTTATGTGAATATAAATGATGAATTTATTTATGTGGTTATTAATGAAGGAATTAATGTTTGAGATGTTTTATTTGTATTTTGTCTGATTGGAAGTATTAAAAGATCAAATCGGTGTTATTATGACTTTTATCAGGTGAGTTATAATATTTAATCCGACCGTTGGATCGTTGTAATTTTTGGATATGTTATACATATATAAGTTGAGTATATGTCCACAAATTTTGAACCGATTGAAAATGAACGAATGATTTGTTATGAATTTTAAGAGGTGGCTGATTCGTAAATTAGGTTATAAATGATTTTGTGGAAAATTCTAGAATTGAGTGGGCCCCACTTGTGGTTGGTGAAAAAATGTGCTGAATTTTATTTCAAATGTGGTGGTGGCAATAAGTAGCAGTGTAAAGCCATCGTAAAGCAGTCAAGTCTGCTTCTACGGCTAACATTTTCCTATAAATAGAGGGCTAAGTTAGAATTGAAAATCACACCGTAAACAAAGTTTTCTCTTTCTCTATATTATCGAGCGATTTTGTGAGTATTTAGATACTTTGAGAGTTGTTGTTGCTTTCATTCAAGATCACTTCCACCTTTCCTTCCGGTAATCGATTCTTTCGAGGTAAGGGATGTTATTTTCTTCTCGATGATATTATTTCTTCAATATCATTACGTCAAATATTGGTTGAACTTTTATCAAATTTGGAACTTTTTTCATGCTCTGGGTTACTATTCATGAGTTACTATTCACGAAGTTACTATTTATAAGTTACTATTCACGAAGTTACTATTCATTTAGTACTATTCATGAAGCGTGAAAATGTTTTTTTGTGGAATTTCTATCTTTTGGTGTTTGAGTTACTATTCACGATACTATTCATGAGACTATTCACGATACTAAGACTATTCATAGAAAAATGAAAATTTTTCTTTTCGTCCAAAACATCTATTCGGATACTAGCTCGATTGTATCCATGTTTTGATCATTCTTGAATTTTACACTACTATGATTATTTTTGAGGTATTGTTGGACATGGATAAAATAAAGTACTTAATCCTTAATCCTTAATCCTTGTCATTTTGTTTCACCGGATTCGCTTTTTAAAAATATTTTTCATCATCCTCGGCCTTAAATGATGATATTATTGAATATCTTCGGGCTCAGAAAAGTGCAAAAGATGAGCGAAGGTGTGTTTAAATGAACACGACCGATCGATGAATATCTTTGGCAATTCAGTAGTGCAAAGATGAAAGCAGTGTTTAAATAAACACGACCGATCGATGAATATCTTTGGCCTTTAGTGCAAAGATGAACAGGTGTTGAGATGAACATGACCGATTGATGAATATCTTCGGGCCCGTAGTGCAAAGATGAATATTTGATTTGAGATGAATATTGATTGATGTTACGGTGGATAAAATATTGATGATGGACTCGTTAAATTCATAGATTATAGTAGATTTCATTCTCTACGTAACTCTTCTATGAATTATTATTTCACCATGTAATATTGATCCGAAAACTTGTTGTCTATTGTATTCTATCGATTTTCCTCATTGGAGACTAACGATAATTTGTTGTATATTATCTTAGTCATAACATTCTTTTATCGGGCTAGTCGAGCTCACCCTTTTCCTTGTTGTTCCATTTTTTCTTCTCGTGAGGCGGTAGAATATAAATTAGTACTACTTTCTGGGTATGGAATGAAGGTTCTAGAGAGAGTTGTTTAGTAGTCCTCACCATTATTGTAAAATAATGTATCAATAAATGTGATGATGATTTATTTGAGTAAAAATATTGTCTAGAAGATAATATTTGTATTTAAACTCACGCTTTATTGTTGTGATAATAAAGTCAGAGTTGTTTCTGCATCATGTATTTGGCGCACTCGTGAATGGGTTGGATGGAATGGACCTATTTTGGGGTCGCCACGGTTGGTATCGAGCTTAGGGATATGATCTCTCAAGCGAGATCTGGGAATAGAACTAGGAGGGAGAGACGAGTAAATCCTTTCATAAAGTGTGTCCTACCTAAGCTTATTTGTTAGTTGGGTCAAGATATAGGGATATTATGTGATTGATTTCCTTAATTAACCCTTGTTTTATGACAAGAATTGAGAATGTCGATTCGAGAATATTAATAGTGGTGTAAATGAGACCGTGGAGATGCCTGTATTTAACAACGAGGAGAACGTGCAACAGTCGGGCAATGTACCTCCGTGAATAACACCCACCGAAAGCAGATGATGAACGAGGGATGTTTAGAAGCTTTTTGCAGCTCATGCAAAATCGCATTGAGGGTGACTCGTGTTCAAAATACAGGAGGAGATGATAGTAATTCACGGGTGGTCACAATGCAAGCGCTCAAAGAGTCGGGACCACTGCACTGGGAAAGCCAGATCCGATCACGGCGGAAACACGGGTCAAGCAAATTACCAAGATATTCGATGTCTGGGATGCATCGAAGGAACGTAAAGTTCCATTCGCTACTTTTTATGTTCCGTGGCGAGGCAGACATCGGTGGGAATCGTGAAGCGTGCACTCCATTCACCGCACTCAAAGATGTCATGGGAGACGTTTGAATGATTCAATGACAAGTACTTCCCCGAAAGTATTCATATATGAAGGAAGTGGAGTTTATTAGATCGAGCAGAATAACATGACGGTGTCCCAAAGACGAGGCGAAGTTCATGGAGTTATCTGTGTTTGCACCTCATTCGGTGGACAATGAGGAACGATGACGCGGATGTTTCGAGAGGTTTGAAACCCAAGATACGCCAAGATCTCATTTCTCATAAATTTTCTCTCTATTCAGATGTTGTAAACAGGCTCAATTGTTAGAGCGAGATAACGAAAGTACGCTCAACCGAGGGACCATAACCAGGATCATACCAAGATAGCGTAGCCATCGTAATAACGATAACCAAAGAGAGAAAGAAGAATACGGGACAAAGGCGGTAGAACCACTCGGTGGTAATCGTGGCCATGAAAAATAGAAGAAGCGTAGTCGGGAGAGGAGATTTTAAAAGAGGAGATTTAACAACGACCATGTGAAGACGCAGCGATCAAAGAGCAAATTGGTTCCAAGGAGGAGAAAGACCACACGGTCAGTATGTTATAAATGCGGAAAGAGGGACATATCAACCCCAAACCGCCCACAACAGCTTTTAAGGTATGCTATAATTGTGGAAAAGAAGGACATATCGCCGAGATATGACGATATCGAAACCGGAAAGTGCAATGGGCGTTGACTCAAAAGGATGTCCCGTAAAAGTCAAAGTCAACGATTCTCGGAAGAGCGCTTTGTCGTGGACCAAATAAAATACGAGGAACCCGAACGGTTAGTACGGGTTAGTTAATTATAAATTCTTGCGATGTTTATACCTTACTAGATACCGGTTCTACCCATTCTTTTATCTCTCTTGCTTACTTCAGCCAACGCTTGAACTCGACTACTGGAGAAATTAGACTTTGACCTATTTATGGAGACTCTCATTAGAGAAACTTTCATTACATCCGTTGTTTAAAAAATCTTGTTTGATTCAAGTTGGCACCATTACCACCGTTGACCTTATCTCTTTAAAGATACTTGCTTTTTGGGGATTGATTGGTTAACTACTCATCACGCCAAAATTGATTGCTTTTGTAAGGTTGTTAGTTTTCATATTCCTAAGCAACCTCGTTATTCAACTCAAGCAATCAAACCATCAGAGTCAAACATTTTCATATCAAGCCATGAAGTCATTCGCTTATTACGGATGTCAAGTTTTCTTAGTCCATGTTATGGATTTGAATAAAGACACGCCGATTTGAATAATATTCTTGTTGTTATTGATTTTTTCCGATTTATTTTCTCAAGAATTTATCGCTTACTCCCAAAGTCGATATTAAATTTTGTATCGACTTTGAACCCCAGACAAAACTCATTTTTAAAATCTCATATCGAATGGCTCCTATTGAACTTCAGGAGTTAAAAATTTGGTACCTGAGCCTTTATCTGGTGACTTCCTTTGTGGAATGCACCGAAGCCAGACTCTCCGTAGGGGACACCATATTGGTGTGATAGTAAACTGATAGGTGTCATTGTGACGTGCTATCCAAGATTGGGATATGAGTCACAGTTGAGAGCAACCTAAGTCAGTAATCGAAATACGTAGCTTTCTAGGCTTAGTTGGTTATTATCGGAGATTCGTTGAAGGATATTCTCTAATCGCTATTCCATTAACGCAAATTGACTCGTAGAGATACAAAAATTGAATGGAGCAAGGAAACGTGGAAGAGCTTCAAGAACTCAAGAGGAGACTCATTTCAAAGACATGTATTCACCATGCCATCCTCGAAAAGCTTAACGTGGTAGCCGACGTGTTGAGTAGAAGATCGATATAAGCACGAGTACGATATTGTCAAAGACTAATTTCAGTATAATTTACAAATAATAGAGATGGAGATGAAAACTCTAGGTACCCACGTGATGATATACGAGTACGTGATGATATACGAGTATAATCGACTTTTAATCGATAAAGTTAAAGTCGCTCAAGCTACACACCTCGAAATGATGAATTTGAAGAAGGAGGTGCAAGAAGTTGTTATTTTAAAAGCGAGAATCGATGAGGTGAGGAAAGCTCAAACCTTCGATTTATTAATCCATTTGAAATTCTCGATCGAATAGGAACCGCGGCCTATAGACTCGCTTTTACCACCAAGTATGATGCGTGTTCATAACGCTTTTCACGTATCAATGTTACGTAAATATGTGGACGAATTCAAACACGCTATTGAAGTTAGAATCCGGACGAGATAGCCAAGACTTAACGACGAGGAGGTACTCGCCAAGATTTTGTAGAGGAAAGAATACGACCTATGTAATCGAGGTTATACCATAAGTTAAAGTTTTGTGGAGAAACCATGCTATTGAGGAAATGACCGGGAGTTGGAAACGAAAATGAAAGCGAGGTATCTTTACCTTTTCAAAATACTGTGACGCACGCCAATTTCGAGGGACTAAATTTCATAAGGAGGGAGGTCAGAAGACCCTCAAATTTTTTAAATAAAAGGAATTTCCTTTATTTATTATCTTGAAATAGTAAGGGTTGATTTGATTAATGTGGATAGTTAAGGGTTAAATACGCAAATATTTCAAAAAATAAGCAAGTGGTTATAAAATATTCATTTTCGTTTAGAATATTCGTTCGGGTCGTGGAATATTCATACCGCTTGGGAATATTAAACGACTACAAGCAAATGCAATGTGTGGGCCCATAACGAAAGTTTATTGGATGAAGAAAACGACAAATATAAGTTGGTTAAAAATAACTACAGTAGTTATTCAAGTTAAGATCATTGAATATCTTATGGTTAAAATACGAATACGCTGGTCGTTGGTTAAAGAAGATTACCAGTATCGCACAAAGATTGTTGAATTATCGATCCTTACTTAAGAAGGCACTACTCAATAATTATTACAAAGAGTTACCGCTCAATAGTTTATTGATTCAATAATTGTCGTTGGTATTTTATATTATCATTGTTTCAATAATTGTCATCGCACAAGATTTCCCATTATCGATCAATAATTCATATTATTTGAATAATATTATTAGATAACATTATTGGCAATGTCTAGAAAGTTCTGCTTAAGGGAGAGGTTTGGTCACCTAATTGCGCGCCAAGAAGGAGAGATCCTTATTGAAAGCCCCCTTTCCCGGGAACAACTGGTCATTATAAATGTGATTCGTAATATTATTTGTGAATAATTAATTATTGATTCATATGATAAGGAAATATTTATTTTATGTGAATATAAATGATGAATTTATTTATGTGGTTATTAATGAAGGAATTAATGCTGAGATGTTTTATTTGTATTTTGTCGGATTGGAGGTATTAAAAGATCAAATCGGTGTTATTACAGCTTTATTGTGTGAGTTATAATATTTAATCCGACCGTTGGATCGTTGTAATTTTTGGATATGTTATACATATATAAGTTGAGTATATGTCCACAAATTTTGAACCGTTGAAAATGAACGAATGATTTGTTATGAATTTTAAGAGGTGGTCGATTAGGAAATTAGGTTATAAATGATTTTGGTGGAAAATTCTAGAATTGAGTGGGCCCCACTTGTGGTTGGTGAAAAAATGTGCTGAATTTTATTTCAAATGTGGTGGGTGGCAATAGTAGAGTAAAGCCATCGTGTAGCAGTCAAGTCTCGCTTTATATTGGGCACTAACATTTTCCTATAAATAGAGGGCTAAGTTAGAATTGAAAATCACACGTAAACAAAGTTTTCTCTTCTCTCTCTATATTATCGAGCGTATTTTGTGAGTATTTAGATACTTTGAGAGATTCTTTTATTCAAAGATCACTTCCGACCTTTCCTTCCCAAGCAATCGATTCTTTCGAGGTAAGGGATGTTATTTTCTTCTCGATGATATTATTTCTTCAATATCATTATATCGAAATATCGGTTCGAACTTTTATCAAATTTGGAACTATTTCATGTCTGGGGTTATTCTATTCATGAGTTACTATTCACGAAAGTTACTATTTATGAGTTACTATTCACGAGTTACTATTCAATAGTACTATTCATGAAGCGTGAAAATGTTTTTTTTTGGAATTTCTATCTTTTGGTTTGAGTTACTATTCACGATACTCAAGACTATTCACGATATCAAGACTATTCAATTTAAAAATGAAAATTTTCTTTTTCGTCCAAAACATCTATTCGGATACTAGCTCCGATTGTATCCATGTTTTGACTATTCTTGAATTTTACACTACTATGATTATTTTTGAGGTATTGTTGGACATGGATAAAACAAAGTACTAATCCTTAATTGTGAGACCCCAGATTTTATTAATAAAGATTTAAATTTGGTCGAAATAATTTTTAATATTATGGTGTGAATTTGAGATAATATATTATATACAAGGGTAGTATTTATAAATTTTTGCAAAGTATGCAAGTGGTTATATTATATTCGATTGGTCTGGGAATATCTGGTTTAGCAGCAGGAATATTCGCATAACTACCAATCATTGGTGGACCCCATAATGTAATTATTCATTTGATCGAGAAAACGACAAAAATATTTTATTAAAATAACGGCGGAAGTTTTACCGTTGATACCTTTGTTGAACTACTCGGTAGTAAAAGTACAAGAATACGTGTGGTTGCATAAGAAAGACACCTGTATTGATTATTGATGCTATGTGAGAAGTCACTCGGTTTGATTCCATTATCATCACGATTAATAATATGAATTATTATAAGCGATAATGACGCTTTTGTTTTATTCAGTATTATTAACGTAATAAAATGTAAACATCTTTTATATAAAATAGAATACTTTATTAAAGTTATTCTATAAATAGAATATATTATATTTTATTACGATAAGGTTTAGATAAAGTTTTGCATAGTGTTTGCATAGTATTGCATAAGTGTTTGCATAGTAAAATGTTTTTATATAAATAGAATATATTATATTTTATTTAAAAGATTTTTCTTTAAATATGGACCGCCGATTAAAGTAAATCAACTGGACCGCTCATGGATTAGTTACTATGCATTCCATTTTCCTATAAATAAGCTCATTCCTTCATTATTTTTTATTTAATTCATCAAACTCTAGAGAGAAATTATAGAGAGAAGCTATAGAGAGAAAGTTATAGAAAGAAGAAGAGTATTCGCTACTTCACTACTTCTATATTCGGTTCTTTTACTAGTAGTGGGTGTTATTCTTTCTTCTCGAAGAGAACTTCGTTATTCCATTCACTATTATTCTCGTTGAATAACTCCGTAAAAGTGGCATACCCTATACATAACCTCAGATACGCCAGATACCCTATACTTGGTGAAATCCTTATGTTATTCCATTGCTTATTATTCTGCTGAATAACCTCAGATACGCTTGCTTTACCCTATACTTGGTGACATTCTTCTATTATTCATTGAACATCCTCGTCGTGTGTTTTACAGGACCGGGTTCCGCTTTTATTATTCTCGTTGGAACATCTCGTGCTCAAGTGTTTTACACCCGGACCGGGTTCCGCCTTTTATTATTCTCGGCTGGAATATCCTATCTCGTGTGTTTTACACCGGATCCGGGTTCCATCTTTATTATTCTGTTGAACATCCCGCTTGGTGTGAATTTCACCGACCGGTTCCGTTATTATTATTATGTTGAATAACTCGCCTATGCGCAAGCACCGCATTTACGGTGATTTCTTTTGTTATTCCATTCTTTATTATACCCATTAAGTTAAAACTTTGACTTCTATACTCCATGAAATTAGTAGAATATCCTCGATATTTCAGCGTTTCATCCAAAGATCTTTTCATGGAAATATTCTTCCGATCATTCTTGAATTTTACTCTCACGTAAACAAAGATCACGTCGATAATTGGACGTTAATAATTCATGGATTAAATAATTTTGAACTTGTTTTATTGAATTATTATGTCATTGTCATCATCCTCATGTTATATTATGTTATCTTCGCTTACGTGCATAGATGAACTTAGTATGATTATGACCAGTGATCATTCAGATAATCACGACTTGATATAAATGATGTGACAAAGTCCTCAAAGGGGTCTGTAGAATGCAAAAATGATGGATAATTTTTGGTATGATTATGACTGTGGGTGATTCGGTATAGATAGTCATGACCATATCGATAATTTGATGAAAATCCTCGACCGTGGTACGTGGATGATTAGATGTGGTGGTTTATTTATTGTCGAGTCTCTATGATAAAAATTGATGAAAACCTTTAAAACCTAAAAGATAGTAGACTTTATTCTCTACTTGACTCTTTTTAATGGATTGCTTATTCCACCGCAGCTTAAACCGGTTGTCTATATTATTTTATCGCTTAACATCGTTGAAGGCTAATGATAATTTATTTCGCATTATCTTAGTCATAATATTTTCATCGGGCTAGTTGAGCTCACCCTTTCTTTCACCGTTTTCTTCGTGAAATGAGAACATAGTTGGGACTAGCCTGGGAACGTAAGTAATGGTCCAGAGGATAGCATTAATAGTCCTCACTATTCTCGTGAAATAAGGTGATAATAGTTGTAATGAGGACTCCTTTTGAGTTTGTATAATATCTAGTAGACAATATTTGTATTCAAACTCATAGTTTATGTCAGATTGCATACCTACGCTTATATTAGTAAGTCAGATTTGAATTTATGTACCATGTAAGTGGCGACTCAAGATGGGTGACGATACCTAATTTTGGGGCGCCATCACGCTTGGTATCGAGCTATAAGTAAAGAGCCCCGAGCCTCTGTTGGTGACTTCTTAATTGATGGGGGATGCACCGAATATATTTCTCCGTAGGGACGCCTGCTCATGGTGGTAAACCGATATGGGTATTAATGTGAGGTGTTTGTCACTAGTTGGGACACGAAGTTATGATTTGGTATCGAGCTATAAGTAAAGAGCCCCGAGCCTCTCACCGGTGACTTTCTGTTGATGAGGATGCACCGGGCCGGACTCTCCGTAGGGGACGCCTGCTCATGGCGTGGCAAAACCGATACAGTATCAATGTGAGGTCTTGACATAAGTTGGTGTCCAGAGTTACGAACAAGCTGTATCGAGCTTAGGGATATGATCTCCGGCTAAGATGCGAGATAAGAACTAGGAGGGAGAGACGGAAATTCCTTCGCTAGTATGACCTACCTAAGTTTATTTGTTATTTAATTGGCCTCATCGTGAGTATAGGGATAATATTTGATATATTAATTAACCCTTTTGCTTTCACAATTCCTTTCGTGTAATAAGAGTGTAGCTAGGTCAAGCGGGTAATAAATGGAATGTAACGGTGGTCATCATTTAGTAGTTATATTTGATGAATCAACTAGGGTGAGGCGAACCCAACGTTGAAAGAGTGTTTTGCCACTATCATACAAGATGTCTAATGACATACAACCTCGTGTCATCATAAGATGTGGTTGTGCTCATCCACTTCTGCCGAGTATATTTACGAGCACTACCTATATGATCTTGGTGTTTGTTTGAAGTATAATTCTCAATTTGAGACATTTGGAGATAATGATAAATCAAGAGAAGACTCACCATTGGGAAGAATATGATAGATTAATCTTCTCATTTTCTTTGGGGTCTATTGGGTAAACCAAGAATAATTCTGCGGCCATATGATATCTATCATAACCTAGAAGCATGGTCTCCCATGTACGAAGGTTTCTTTGAGCACTTCCCAAAGATTCTAATTTCTAAACAGTTTTTGACTATACATTTATGTAAGGTGTCATTGTGACGACGCATATCCAAAGTTGGGATGAAAGTCACAGATTGGTATTAATGTGACGACTATCCAAATCTGGGACGAGAGTAGTAATGATTTTGAATGATATTTATATCATTAATAAATTTCTTTGACGATTCTTGAAGATTTCTAGCCTACCCTAGAGCGTGAAATCGAATTTTGTATTGATTCCCAAAGATAAAAACCCATTTCTTAAACCTCAAATATTTCTTCAACTAAATAAACAAATTTACGTGGTTTATGATGAAAGTCATAATAAAAGCATTGGAATAATGAAAATCATGGGTATATGAAGTATTAGTAAGTTTTATGATGAGTTATGTTGGTTAGTACGTAAAAACATGAAAGTTTCTTAGAAATCACAAAGAGTTGAAAATCGATTTTAGTGAAAAACGAATATGAAATTAAATTGACCATATCTCCTATTATATTTTGAATTTTTGAATGTGGTCAAGTCCTAGAGTTAGATCTATGAGTTACCTAACTAATCCAAGTGGAATTACTGGAAAAGGTGTTGTAGATTTTTGTGTGGACTGATTTTAGCAAAGGAGTGCAAAGCTGCAAAACCGAAAAAGCTTCTGCCATGATTTTAGAGAGGCTGTTTCGGCCACTTAAATTATGAGAAAAATTCTGGCCTTTTGGGACATGAAAGTATATGGTATAAAGTACCTCCTGTCCAAAAATGAGCTCATTCTGACTTAAAATGAGCAAGTTATGACTATTTCAATATTTAGGTTTTTTCCGATTTAAAACGCTTATAACTTGAAAGTTCTATAACTCCGATGACCATGAAATTTAAACTGGAAGCTCACGTTAACATGTGTAAGGTCCTGCCAAGATTTGGGAATTTTTGGAGTTAAACTTGAGGTAGCTAATTTCTTAAGGAATTAAGTGGAAATTGATTTTTAAAAAATAGTAAATAAATTTTAAAAAATTCGAGAAAATATATTTTCATTATGGGACTATATTATGCTAAATCCCAGAAAAGAAATATTTTTGGGGCTGATTTGGTATTTTTCATGAAAATAGTTTAGTTACTTAACATATGAGTTAAATATGTTATGTGAAGTAACAAAGTTGAAAATAGGATTTTATGGCTAGAGAATCCTATATGTAGTATATGCATATTTTTTGATGAGGATTTGATAATTGGTGATGATATCTTACGAGTATGACATTTTGAATGATTAAATGCATTATATGGTAAAGTGTAAACAATTAAGATAAATTGTTTATAAATTTAAGAAGTGATTAAAATATTATTATAATATTAATGTTATTAGATTATGAGATTATTAAATGATTGATAACATGGGAATATTCTTGAATCCTGGATAAATTATATTATAAATGTTTAATATTTATCCTTTATCTCATTCGATTGATTCTTTATATCATTATCCTCATGTTTATATTATGTTGAAAGTCATTTGTGGTATTCAGAGAAAGTATAGATGGACTTGGTATGATTATGACCAATTGGATTATTCTAAGATAATCATAATCAGTAAATGAATACACAATTATCTTCGTCAGTAGTGCATGGATAATTTGTGGTCGTGATACTAATGAATATCCTCGCCCAGAAGTGCGTGGATGATTCGATGATGTGGATTAATTATCGAAATGAGTCTCAAAGAATGAAATATTAATTCATGGATGTGTTCAAAGTCATCCGTGGCTTACGTGCATAGATGGACTTGGTATGATTATGACTGTGGATTGTTTCTAAGATAATCATAATCAGTAATTGAAAACACAATTATCTTTCGCAGTAGTGCATGGATAATTTGTGGTCGTGATACTAATGAATATCCTTGGCCCAGTAGAAGGCGGGATGATTCGATGATGTGGATTAATTATCGAAATGAGTCTCAAAGAATGAAATATTAATTCATGGATGTGTTCAAAGTCATCCGTGGCTTACGTGCAGATAGATGGACTTGGTATGATTATGACTGTGGATTGTTTTGCAGATAATCATAACCAGAATTGAAAAACACAATTATCTTGGCCGTAGTGCATGGATAATTTGTGGTCGTGATACTAATGAATATCCTTGGCCGTGAAAAAGTGGATGATTCGATGATGTGGATTAATTATCGAAATGAGTCTCAAAGAATGAAATATTAATTCATGGATGTGTTCAAAGTCATCCATGGGCTTACGGCATAGATGGACTTGGTATGATTATGACCGAGGATTGTTCAGATAATCATCATAACAGTAATTGAAAAACACAATTATCTTGGTCAGAAGTGTATGGATAATTTGTGGTCGTGATACTAATGAATATCCTCGGCCCAGTGCGTGGATGATTCGATGATGTGGATTAATTATCGAGCCGAGTCTCAAAGAATGAAATATTAATTCATGGATGTGTTCAAAGTCATCCGTGCTTACGTGCATAGATGGACTTGGTATGATTACGACCGAGGATTGTTCTAGATAATCATAACTCGTAATTGAAAACACAATTATCTTGGCCAGTAGTGCATGGATAATTTGTGGTCGCGGATACTAATGAATATCCTTGGCCTCAGAAAAGCGTGGATGATTCGATGATGTGGATTAATTATCGAAATGAGTCTCAAGAATGAAATATTAATTCATGGATGCGCTCAAAGTCATCCGTGGCTTACGTGCATAGATGGACTTGGTATGATTACGATCAGGATTGTTCTTATAATCATAACCGAATTGAAAACACGAATATCCTGGCCAAAGCAAAAATGGATAATTCATGGTTGTGATACTATTAAGTCGAGTCTCAAAGATTATTGGTTTTACAAAGCTTGTATATCTTTGGCCCGTGGTAAAAAAGATGAATTGTTAATGAATATCTTTGGCCGGATTGCAAAAATGAATTTAATGTTTTCAACGATAAAGGTATTCAAGGTATCCTCACCTCTTTATCATATCAGGTACGTACCCTAATTTCGAGGGCGAAATTCCATAAGGAGGGGAGATTGTGAGACCCCAGATTTTATTAATAAAGATTTAAATTTGGTCGAAATAATTTTTTTAATATTATGGTGTGAATTTGAGATAATATTATAGTTGTGGGTAGTATTTATAAATTTTGCAAAGTATGCAAGTGGTTATATTATATTCGATTGGTCGGGGAATATTCGGTTTAGCAGGGAATATTCGATAACTACTCAATCATTGGTGGACCCCATTAATGTAATTATCATCGGATCGAGAAAAACGATAAAAAATATTTTATTAAAATAACGGCGGAAGTTTTACTGGTTGATATCGTTGAACTACCTCAGTAGTAAAAGTAAAGAATACGTGTGGTTGCATAAGAAAGACACCCAGATTGATTATCGATGCTTATGTGAGAAGTCACCGGTTTGATTCCATTATGTCGATTAATAATATGAATTATTATAGCGATAATGACGCTTTTGTTTTATTCGTATTATTAACGTAATAAAATGTAAAACATCTTTTATATAAAATAGAATACTTTATTAAAGTTATTCTATAAATAGAATATATTATATTTTATTACGCATAGTGTAGTGTTTTGCAGATAAGTGTTTTGTGATAGTATTGCATAAGTGTTTGCATAGTAAAAATGTTTTTATATAAATAGAATATATTATATTTTATTTAAAAGATTTTTCTTTAAATACGGACCGCCGATTAAAGTAAATCAACTGGACCGTTCATGGATTAGTTACTATGCATTCCATTTTCCTATAAATAGAAGCTCATTCCTTCATTATTTTCTTATTTAATTCATTGAAACTCTGAGAGAGAAATTATAGAGAGAAGTTTATAGAGAGAAAGTTATAGAAAGAAGAAGAGTATTCTCGCTACTTCACTACTTCTATATTCAGGTTCTTTTTACTAGTAGTGGGTGTTATTCTTTCTTCTTGAAGAGAACTTCGTTATTCCATTCACTATTATTACATTGAATAACTCGTAAAAGTGGCATACCCTATACATAACTCAGATACGCCAGATACCCTATACTTGGTGAAATCCTTATGTTATTCCATTGCTTATTATTCTCATTGAATAACTCAGATACGCTATTTACCCTATACTTGGTGACATTCTTCTATTATTTACATTGAACATCCTGCTCATGTGTTTTACAATTGGGACCGGTTCCGCTTTTTATTATTCATTGGAACATCCCGCTCGGTGTTTTACACAGGATTCGGTTCCGCTTTTTATTATTCTCGTTGAATATCCTATCTCGTGTGTTTTACACCGGATCCGGTTCCATCTTTATTATTCTCGTTTGAACATCCCGCCGGTGTGAATTTCACCGACTTTGGTTCCGTTATTATTATTATGTTGAATAACCTCGCCTGGCGCAAGGCACCGCATGCACGGTGATTTCTTTTGTTATTCCATTCTTTATTATACCCCATTGGTTAAAACTTTGACTTCTATACTCCATGAAATTAGTAGAATATCCTTGATATTTCATGCTTCATCCAAAGATCTTTTCATGGAAATATTCTTCCGATCATTCTTGAATTTTACTCTCATTTAAACAAAGATCATGTCGATAATTTGGACGTTAATAATTCATGGATTAAATAATTCTTGAACTTGTTTTATTGAATTATTATGTCATTGTCATCATCCTCATGTTATATTATGTTATCTTTCGCTTACGTGCATAGATGAACTTAGTATGATTTATGACCAGGATCATTCTAAGATAATCACGACTTGATATAAATGATGTGACAAAGTCCTCAAAGTGGCTCAGAATGCAGTTGATGGATAATTTTTGGTATGATTATGACGGGGGTGATTCTAAGATAGTCATGACCATTGATAATTTGATGAAAATCCTCGACCGTGGTATGGGGATGATTAGATGTGGTGGTTTATTTATTGTCGAGTCTCATGATAAAAATTGATGAAAACCTTTAAAACCTAAAAGATAGTAGACTTTATTCTCTACTTGACTCTTTTAATGGATTGCTTATTCCACCGCAGCTTAAACCGGTTGTCTATTGTATTTTATCGGTTTAACATGTTGAAGGCTAATGATAATTTATTCTCGCATTATCTTAGTCATAATATTTCATCGGGCTAGTTGAGCTCACCTTTCTTTTTACCGTTTCTTCGTGAAATGAGAACATAGTTGGGACGAAGCCTGGGAACGTAAGTAATGGTCCAGAGGATAAGATTAATAGTCCTCACTATTCTGCGTGAAATAGTGTGATAATAGTTGTAATGAGGACTCCTTTTGAGTTTGTATAATATCTAGTAGACAATATTTGTATTCAAACTCATAGTTTATGTCGTATTGTATACCTACGCTTATATTAGTAAGTTGTATTTGAATTTATGTACCATGTAAGTGGTTACTCAAGATGGGTGACGATACCTAATTTTGGGGCGCCACATTAATCCTTAATCCTTGTCATTTTGTTTTCACCGGATTCGATTTCTTTAAAAATATTTTCATTATCCTCGGCCTTAAATGATGATATTATTGAATATCTTTGGCCCAGTAGTGCAAAGATGAGCGTGTGTTTAAATGAACATGACCGATCGATGAATATCTTTGGCACGTAGTGCAAAGATGAGCAGTGTTTAAATAAACACGATCGATCGATGAATATCTTTGGCCTTTAGTGCAAAGATGAAGTGTTGAGATGAACATGACCGATTGATGAATATCTTTGGCTGTAGTGCAAAGATGAATATTTGATTTGAGATGAATATTGATTGATGTTACTGAGGATAAAATATTGATGATGGACCGTTAAATTCATAGATTATAGTAGATTTCATTCTACGTAACTCTTCTATGAATTATTATTTCACTGCGAATATTGATCCGAAACTTGTTGTCTATTGTATTCTATCGATTTTTCCTCGTTGGAGACTAACGATAATTTGTTGTATATTATCTTAGTCATAACATTCTTTTTCGGGCTAGTTGAGCTCACCCTTTTCCTTGTTATTCCATTTTCTTCTCGGGAGGCTAGAATGTAATGAAGTACTAGTCGGGGTATGGAATGAAGGTTCTAGAGAGAGTTGTTTAGTAGTCCTCACCATTATTGTAAAATAATGTATCAATAAATGTGATGAGGATTTATTTGAGTATAAATATTGTCTAGAAGATAATATTTGTATTTAAACTCACAGTTTTATTGTTGTGATAATAAAGTTGTAGTTGTTTCTGTATCATGTATTTGGCGACTCAGAATGGGTTGGATGGAATGGACCTATTTTGGGGTCGTCACAGTTGGTATCAGAGCTTAGGGATATGATCTCTGGCGGAGATCGGGGAATAGAACTAGGAGGGGAGAGACGAGTAAATCCTTTGCTAGTGTGTCCTACCTAAGCTTATTTGTTAGTTGGTCAAGATATAGGATATTATGTGATTGATTTCCTTAATTAACCCTTGTTTTATAATGACAAGAATTGAGAATGTCGATCGAGAATATTAATAGTGGTGTAAATGAGACCAGTGGAGATGCTGTATTTAACAACGAGGAGAACGTGCAACAGTGGCAATGTACCTCCATGAATAACACCACCGAAAGCGAGATGATGAACGAGGGGATGTTTTGAAGCTTTTTTGCAGTTCATGCAAAATGTCAGACGAGGAGACTCGTGTTCAAAATACAGAGGAGAGATGATAGTAATTACACGGTGGTCACAAACAAGCGGTTCAAAGAGTTGGGACCACCGACTGCAGGGAAAGCAGATCCGATCATGGCGTGAAACATGGGTCAAGCAAATTACCAAGATATTCGATGTCTTGGGATGCACGAAGGAACGTAAAGTTCCATTCGCTACTTTTATGTTCCGTGGTGAGGCAGACATCGGTGGGAATCATGAAAGCGCACTCCATTCACCGCATTTTCAACATGTCATGGGAGACGTTTCAGAAATAGTTCAATGACAAGTACTTCCCGAAAGTATTCGGCTATACGAAGGAAGTGGAGTTTATTAGATCGAGCGTAATAACACGACGCGGTGTCCCAAAGACGAGGCGAAGTTTGCGGAGTTATCCGTGTTTGCACCTCATTTGGTGGATAATGAGGAACGTATGACGCGGATGTTTCGAGAGGTTTGAAACCCGCAGATACGCCAAGATCTCATTTCTCATAAATTTTCTCTATTCGGATGTTGTAAATGTGGCTCCGGTTGTTAGAAGCGAGATAACGAAAGTACGCTCAACCGAGGGACCATAACCGAGGATCATATCAAGATAAGCAGCCATCGAATAACGATAACCAAAGGAGAAAGAAGAATACGGACAAAGGCGGTAACCACTCGGGTGGTAATCGTGGCCATGAAAATAGAAGAAGCGAAGTGGGAGGAGATTTTAAAAGAGGAGATTTAACAACGACCATGTGAAGACGCGATCGGCAAAGAATTGGTTCCAAGGAGGAGAAAGACCACCGGTCGTATGTTATAAATGCGGAAAAGGGACATATCGGTCAAACTGCCCACAACAGCTTTAAGGTATGCTATAATTGTGGAAAAGAAGGACATATATCGCCGAGATTGACGATATCGAAACCAAAGTGCAATGGGGCGCTGACTCAAAAGGATGTCCGAGAAAAAGTCAAAGTCAACGATTCTCGGAAGAGCGTTTGTCGTGGACTTCCGGTCAAAATACGAGGAACCCGAACGGTTAGCACGGGTTAGTTAATTATAAATTCTTGCGATGTTTATACCTTACTAGATCTGGGTTCTACCCATTCTTTTATCTCTTTGCTTGCGCTCAACGTTTGAACTTGACTACGAGAAATTAGACTTTGACCTATTTATGGAGACTCCTGTTAGAGAAACTTTCATTACATCCGTTGTTTAAAAATCTTGTTTGATTCAAGTTGGCACCATTACCTTACCGTTGACCTTATCTCTTTAAAGATACTTGCTTTTGGGGATTGATTGGTTAACTACTCATCATGCCAAAATTGATTGCTTTTGTAAGGTTGTTAGTTTTCATATTCCTAAGCAACTTCGTTATTCGAACTCAAGCAATCAAACCATTGTAGTCAAACATTTTCATATCAAGCCATGAAGTCATTCGCTTATTACGGATGTCAAGTTTTCTTAGTCCATGTTATGGATTTGAATAAAGACACGCCGATTTGAATAATATTCTTGTTGTTATTGATTTTTCCCGACGTATTTTTCAAGAATTTATTGGCTTACTCCCAAAGACCGATATTAAATTTTGTATCGACTTTGAACCCCAGACAAAACTCATTTTTAAAATCTCATATCGAATGGCTCCTATTGAACTTCGTGGAGTTAAAATTTGGTACTGAGCCTTTATCCGGTGACTTTCTTTGTGGAATGCAACAAGCCAGACTCTCGTAGGGGACACCATATTGGTGTGATAGTAAAACCGATAGGTGTCATTGTGACGTCTTATCCAAGATTGGGATATGAGTCGCGCTTGAGAGCAACCTAAGTCGAAGAATCGAAAACACGTAGCTTTCAGGCTTAGTTGGTTATTATCGGAGATTCGTTGAAGGATATTCTCGAATCGCTATTCCATTAACGCAACCGACTCGTAGAGATACAAAATTGAATGGAGCAAGGAACGCGGAAGAGCTTCAAGAACTCAAGAGAGACTCATTTCAAAGACATGTTTACACCATGCCATCCTCGAAAAGCTTAACGTGGTAGCCGACGTGTTGAGTAGAAGATCGATATACAAGCATGAAAGTCTGATATTGTCAAAGACTAATTTCAGTATAATTTACAAATAATAGAGATGGAGATGAAAACTCTAGGTACCCACGTGATGATATACTGATGCGTGATGATATATGAGTATAATCGACTTTTAATCGATAAAGTTAAAGCTGTTTGTTACACACACCCGGAGTCGATGAATTTGAAGAAGGAGGTGCAAGAAGTTGTTATTTTAAAAGCGAGAATCGGTGAGGTGAGGAAAGCTCAAACCTTCGATTTATTAATCCATTTGAAATTCTCGATCGAATAGAACTGTGGCCTATAGACTCGCTTTTACCACCAAGTAGGATGCGTGTTCATAACGTTTTTCACGTATCAATGTTACGTAAATATGTGGACGACCGAAACACGTCATTGAGTTAGAACCCGGACGAGATAGCCGAAGACTTAACGACGAGGAGGTACCGCCAAGATTTTGTAGAGGAAAGAACATGACCTATGTACCGAGGTTATACCATAAGTTAAAGTTTTGTGGAGAAACCATGCTATTGAGGAAATGACCTGGGAGTTGGAAACGAAAATGAAAGCGAGGTATCTTTACCTTTTCGAAACACCAGGTACGTACGTCAATTTCGAGGACGAAATTTCATAAGGAGGGTTGGTCAGAAGACCTCGAAAATTTTTTAAATAAAAAGGAATTTCCTTTATTTATTATCTTGAAATAGTAAGGGTTGATTTGATTAATGTGGATAGTTAAGGGTTAAATACGCAAATATTTCAAAATAAGCAAGTGGTTATAAAATATTCATTTTTGTCGGGGAATATTCGTTTGGTCGTGGAATATTCGTACTGTCGGGGAATATTCGTACGACGGCGCAGCCATGTGTGGGCCCATAACGGAAAGCGATTGGATGAAGAAAACGACAAATATAAGTTGGTTAAAAATAACTACAGTAGTTGTTACAAGCTAAGATGTTTGAATACCCGGTGGTTAAAATACGATGAATACGCGCTGGTCGCACAAGAGACACCAGTATTGCACAAAGATTGTTGAATTATTGATCCTTACTTTAAGAAGGCACTACTCAATAATTATTACAGAGTTACCGCTCAATAGTTTATTGATTCTATAATTGTTTGCGTTGGTATTTTATATTATCATTGTTTCAATAATTGTCACCGCACGATATTTCCATTATCGATCAATAATTCATATTATTTGAATAATATTATTAGATAACATTATTGGCAATGTCTAGAAAGTTCATCTCAAGGAGAGGTTTGGTCACCTAATCAAGGCCAAGAAGGAGAGATCCTTATTGGAAAGCCCCTCTTTCCCGGGACGGTCTGGTCATCATAAATGTGATTCGTAATATTATTTGTGAATAATTAATTATTGATTCATATGATAAGGAAATATTTATTTTATGTGAATATAAATGATGAATTTATTTATGTGGTTATTAATGAAGGAATTAATTTGAGATGTTTTATTTGTATTTTGTCGGATTGAGGTATTAAAAGATCAAATCGGTGTTATTACGACTTTATTGTGTGAGTTATAATATTTAATCCGAGTTGGATCGTTGTAATTTTTGGATATGTTATATATATATAAGTTGAGTATATGTCCACAAATTTTGAACCGCTGAAAATGAACGAATGATTTGTTATGAATTTTAAGAGGTGGCTGATTCTAAATTAGGTTATAAATGATTTGGTGGAAAATTCTAGAATTGAGTGGGCCCCACTTGTGGTTGGTGAAAAATGTGCTGAATTTTATTTCAAATGTGGTGGGTGGCAATAGTAGAAGTGTAAAGCCATCGTGTAGCAGTCAAGTCTGCGCTTTTAAGCGGCTAACATTTTCCTATAAATAGAGGCTAAGTTAGAATTGAAAATCACACCGTAAACAAAGTTTTTCTCTTTCTCTCTATATTATTGAGCATATTTTGTGAGTATTTAGATACTTTGAGAGTTCTTGTTTTCATTCAAAGATCACTTCCCGACCTTTCCTTCCAAGTAATCGATTCTTTCGAGGTAAGGGATGTTATTTTCTTCTCGGATGATATTATTTCTTCAATATCATTATCTTTGAAATATTAGTTGGAACTTTTATCAAATTTAGAACTTTTTCATGCTGGGGTTACTATTCATGAGTTACTATTCACGAGTTACTATTCATGAGTTACTATTCACGAGTTACTATTCACAGTACTATTCATGAAGCGTGAAAATGTTTTTTTGTGGAATTTCTATCTTTTGTGTGTCCGAGTTACTATTCACGATATAATGACTATTCACGATATCTGACTATTCACGATACTAAGACTATTCATTGAAAAATGAAAATTTTTCTTTTCGTCCAAAACATCTATTCGGATACTAGCTTTGATTGTATCCATGTTTTGATCATTCTTGAATTTTACACCACTATGATTATTTTTGAGGTATTGTTGGACATGGATAAAACAAAGTACGAATCCTTAATCCTTATCATTTTGTTTCACTGGATTCGTTCTTTAAAAATATTTTCATCATCCTCAGTCTTAAATGATGATATTATTGAATATCTTTGGCCTGTAGTGCAAAGATGAGCAGGTGTTTAAATGAACATGACCGACTGATGAATATCTTTGGCCATGTAGCAAAAAAGATGAGCGGTGTTTAAAAAAATATGACCGATCGATGAATATCTTTGGCCTTTAGTGCAAAGATGAAAAGTGTATTGAGATGAATATGACCGATTGATGAATATCTTTGGCCCAGAAGGTGCAAAGATGAATATTTGATTTGAGATGAATATTGATTGATGTTACAGGATAAAATATTGATGATGGATCGTTAAATTCATAGATTATAGTAGATTTCATTCTCACGTAACTCTTCTATGAATTATTATTTCGCCGCGAATATTGATCTCGAAACTTGTTGTCTATTGTATTCTATCGATTTTTCCTGTTGGAGACTAACGATAATTTGTTGTATATTATCTTAGTCATAACATTCTTTTCATCGGGCTAGTTGAGCTCACCCTTTTCCTTGTTGTTCCATTTTTCTTCTCAGAGGCGGTAATGTAATGTAGTACTACTAGTGGGTATGGAATGAAGGTTCTAGAGAGAGTTGTTTAGTAGTCCTCACCATTATTGTAAAATAATGTATCAATAAATGTGATGAGGATTTATTTGAGTATAAATATTGTCTAGAAGATAATATTTGTATTTAAACTCACAGTTTTATTGTTGTGATAATAAAGTTGTAGTTGTTTCTGTACCATGTATTTGGCGACTCAGAATGGGTTGGATGGAATGGACCTATTTTGGGGTCGTCACAATCCTCATGCTTATATTATGTTGAAAGTCATCTGTGGCCTGTAGTGCATAGATGGACTTGGTATGATTATGACCAGGGATTGTTCTAAGATAATCATAATCAGTAATTGAAAACACAATTATCTTTGGTAGTAGTGCATGGATAATTTGTGGTCGTGATACTAATGAATACACAATTATCTTTTGGTAGAAAAGTGCATGGATAATTTGTGGTCGTGATACTAATGAATACACAATTATCTTTCGTAGTAGTGCATGGATAATTTGTGGTCGTGATACTAATGAATACACAATTATCTTTCGTAGAAGTGCATGGATAATTTGTGGTCGTGATACTAATGAATACACAATTATCTTTGGCCGTAGTGCATGGATAATTTGTGGTCGTGATACTAATGAATACACGATTATCTTTGGTAGTAGTGCATGGATAATTTGTGGTCGTGGATATTAATGAATACACGATTATCTTTCGCGTAGAAGTGTATGGATAATTCGTGGTCGTGATACTAATGAATATCATTGGCCCAGAAGTGTGGATAATTCGATGATGTGGATTAATTATTGAAGTGAGTCTCAAAGAATGAAATATTAATTCATGGATGTGGTAAAAAGTCATCTTTCGTCAGTAGTGCATTGATAGACTTGGTATGATTACGACCACGGATTATTCGGTATAATCACGAGTCAGATTGAAAACACGAATATCCTCGCCAAGAAGAAGTGCATGGATAATTCGTGGTCGTGATACTATTGTCGAGTTTCAAAGATTATTGGTTTTATAAATTTGTATATCTTTGGCTCAGTAAGGCAAAGATGAATTGTTAATGAATATCTTCGCCGGATTGCAAAAATGAATTTAATGTTTTCAATGATAAAGGTATTCAAGGTATCTTCATCTCTTTATCATACCAGTATCGCACCCTAATTTCGAGGGCTTAAATTCCATAAGGAGGGGAGATTGTGAGACCCCTGATTTTATCAATAAAGATTTAAATTTGATTTAAATAATTTTTAATATTATGGTGTGAATTTGAGATAATATTATAGTTGTGGGTAGTATTTATAAATTTTGCAAAGTATGCAAGTGGTTATATTATATTCGATTGGTTCTGGGAATATTCCGGTTTAGCGAGGAATATTCGTACAACGGCTCAATCATTGGTGGACCCCACAATGTAATTATTATCTGATCGGTAAAAAATGACAAAAATATTTTATTAAAATAACTACAGTGAAGTTTTACCGTTGATATCGTTGAACTACTCGGTAGTAAAAAGTACAATAATACGTGTGGTTGCATAAAGTAGTAGCACACCAGATTGATTATCGATGCCTATGTGAGAAGTCACTCGGGTTTGATTCCATTATTCACGATTAATAATATGAATTATTATAAGCGATAATGACGTTTTGTTTTATTATTATTAACGTAATAAAATGTAAACATCTTTTATATAAAATAGAATACTTTATTAAAGTTATTCTATAAATAGAATATATTATATTTTATTACGCATAGTGTTTGCATAGTATTTTTGCATAGTGTTTTGCATAGTATTGCATAGTGTTTGCATAGTAAAATGTTTTTATATAAATAGAATATATTATATTTTATTTAAAAGATTTTTCTTTAAATATGGACCGTCGATTAAAGTAAATCAATCTGGACCGCTCATGGATTAGTTACTATGCATTCCATTTTCCTATAAATAAGCTCATTCCTTCATTATTTTCTTACTTAATTCATTGAAACTCTAGAGAGAGAAATTATAGAGAGAAGCTATAGAGAGAAAGTTATAGAAAAAGAAGAAGAGTATTCTCGCTACTTCACTACTTCTATATTAGGTTCTTTTACTAGTAAGTGGGTGTTATTCTTTCTTCTTCAAGAGAACTTCTCATATTCCATTCACTATTATTCCGTTGAATAACTCGTAAAAGTGGCATACCCTATACATAACCTCAGACACGCCAGATACCCTATACTTGGTGAAATCCTTATGTTATTCCATTGCTTATTATTCTCGTTAGAATAACTTCAGTGATACGCCGGTTTACCCTATACTTGGTGACATTCTTCTATTATTCATTTTGAACATCCTGTTTTGTGTGTTTTACACGGACCGGTTCCGCCTTTATTATTATTCGTTGAACATCCTGTCTGGTGTGTTTTACAGGACCGGGTTAAAATCTTTATCATTCTCGCTGGAATATCCTATCCGTGTGTTTTACACCGGATCCTGGTTCCATCTTTATTATTCTGTTTGAACATCCCGCTTGCGGTTGTGAATTTCACCGACCGTTTAGATTATTATTATTCTGTTTGAATAACTTGTTTATACAAGTACCGCATGCATGGTGATTTCTTTTGTTATTCCATTCTTTATTATACCCAAATAAGTTAAAACTTCGACTTCTATACTCCATGAAATTAGTAGAATATCCTTGATATTTCATAATGTTTCATCCAAAGATCTTTTCATGGAAATATTCTTCCGATCATTCTTGAATTTTACTCTACGTAAACAAAGATCATGTCGACAATTTGGACGTTAATAATTCATGGATTAAATAATTCTTGAACTTGTTTTATTGAATTACTATGTCATTGTCATCATCCTCATGTTATATTATGTTATCTTTCGCTTACGTGCATAGATGAACTTAGTATGATTATGACCAGGATCATTCTAAGATAATCACGACTTGATATAAATGATGTGACAAAAGTCCTCGTGTGGCTGTAATGCGTTGATGGATAGTTTTTGGTATGATTATGACTGTGGATGATTCTAAGATAGTCGCTTGACCATCGATAATTTGATGAAAATCCTTGACCGTGGTACGAGGATGATTAGATGTGGTGGTTTATTTATTGTCGAGTCTCACGATAAAAATTGATGAAAACCTTTTAAAACCTAAAAGATAGTAGAATTTTATTCTCTACTTGACTCTTTTAATGGATCAGATATTCACCGCAGCTTAAACCGGTTGTCTATTGTATTTTATCGCTTTAACATCATTGAAGGCTAATGATAATTTATTCGCATTATCTTAGTCATAATATTTCTCATCGGGCTAGTTGAGCTCACCTTTCTTTCATCGTTCTCTTCGTGAAATGAGAACATAAACCGACGCAGCCTGGGAACGGAGTAATGGTCCGAGGATAGCATTAGTAGTCCTCACTATTCTCGTGAAATAGTGTGATAATAGTTGTAATGAGGACTCCTTTTGAGTTTGTATAATATCTAGTAGACAATATTTGTATTCAAACTCACGCTTTATGTCAGATTCAGTATACGGCACGTTATATTATTAGTAAGTCAGATTTGAATTTATGTACCATGTAAGTGGCACCCAAGATGGGTGACGATACCTAATTTTGGGGCGCCACAAAGATCAATTATTGATTCTTACGTAAGAAAGCACTACTCAATAATTGTTACAAAGAATTATTGTTCAATATTTTATTTTATTGATTTAATAATTGCTACGTTGATATTATTGTTGTTTTAATAATTGTCACTACACAAGATTATTTTTCATTTTAGATCAATAATTAATATTATTGGAATAATATTATTAGATAATATTATTGGCAATGTCTAGAAAGTTCGCCTAAGGAGAGGTTTGGTCACCTAATTACGCCAAGAAGGAGAAATTTTTATCGAAATCCCCTCTTCCTGTGAACTACCTGGTTGTCATTATTGTGATTCTGTAATATTATTTATGAATAATTAATTATAGATTATTATGATAAAGAAAATATTCATTTTATGTGGATATAGATGGAGAAATTTTTAATGTGACAATTGTTGAAAAATTGATATTTTATCTTTTTCGATTAAACAATTCATTTAAATATATTATTATATTTTGATATAATAATGGTGATATTTTATAATGAATGTGTGATATATGAATAAATGAGGAGGAAGAATATTTTTTTACTATAAATGTTTAACACATGTTAAACATGTTGGTGGACCCTATTTTTGATCGAAAATTGATTATACCGTGTAAAAAAATCGTCTGCTTATGGATGGATTGGCCAATTTCATTTTGCAATTTGGAAAAACTTTCTTCTGCAAAGTTGTAGAGAATGGAATTTCCTATGGAAAGGGCATAAGGTTCGAATTTTTCTGATAAAGGGCTATTTATTATGAATTATTGAAGTTCCGGATTATTGAGTCTGAATTGATTTTGTAACAAAAATTATTTTAAACATGTTTTTCATTTTTGTGTGATAAATATGTTTTTGATGTGGTGGGCTAAGGAAAATTTGGTTATAAATATATTATTATATTCAATTTTCTGTTTTGGTGTTCTAAGCATTTTTCTATAAATAGGGTGCTTAGGTTAGAATTAAAAATCACACTAGAAACTGAAGTTTTCTCTCTACTTCTCTCTCTATATTATCGAGCGTATTCTTGTGAATATTTTGATACTTTGAGTATTGCTATACGGTGCAAGTTCCTTTCAGCACTATATCCAGTATTCTAGTCAGAAGTACTGTCTTTTCGAGGCAAGGGATGTTATTTTTTTATAAATGATATTATTTTTTTCAATATCATTATGCCAAAATATTGGTAAGATTTTTCCTGTGAAATTCTGATCTTTTTATGTTAGAGTTACTATTCATGAGTTACTATTCACGAGTTACTATTCATGAGTTACTATTCACGAGTTACTATTCATGAGTTACTATTCACGAGTACTATTCACGAAGCATGATGATTTTTCTCGTGAAAGTTCTATCTTTTAGTGTCGGAGTTACTATTCACATATACAGTACTATTCACGTATACGACACTATTCACAAATACGATACTATTCACAGAAAAATTAAATTTTCTTTTCTGTGTCCAAGATTGTCTATTATGGTTCTTATCTTTGATTGGATCTATGTTTTGATCTTCATTTTTTGAATTCTGCTCCACAATAGTTTATTATGGAGTATTTTTGAACTTGGATTGTCTAAAGTACGAATCCTTAATATTTATTCTTGTGTTTCACTGGATTCGTTTTTTTTAAAATATTTTCATCATCCTCAGTCCTAAATGATGATATTACTGAATATATTTGGCTTGTAGTGCAAAGATTGTTGATTTTCCTATGAATATCTTTGGCCCGTAGTGCAATATGTACAAGTGTTGAGATGAACATACAGGTGTTGAGATGAACATGACCGACTGATGAATATCTTTGGCCTGTAGTGCAAAGATGAATATTGATTGATGTTACAGGGATAAAATATTGATGATGGACTGTTAAATTCATAGATTTTAGTAGATTTCACTCTCTACGTAACTCTTCTATGAATTATTATTTCATGCTATAATATTGATCCGAAACTTGTTGCCTATTGTGATTCTATCATATTTTTCCCTATCAAGACTAACGATAATTTATCAGACATTATCTTAGTCATAATTGTGACGCCCCCAAAATAGGTATACATCACCCATTCCGAGTTGTCAATACATGGTACGTAAACAACTACAACTTTATTATTACAACAAGAAATCGTGAGTTTGAATACAAATATTATCTTCTGTGCATAATATCTATACTCAAATAAATCCTCATCACATTTATCGATACATTATTTTACAAAATGGTGAGGACTACTAAACAATTCTTTCTAAAATCTTCATTCCATACCCCGACTCAGTATTGCTTTATATTATGACTAAGATAATATACAACAAATTATCGTTAGTCTTCAACAGGGAAAAATCTAATAGAATACAATAGACAACAAATTTTAAATCAATATTCGCAGCGGAAATAATAATTCATTAGAAGAGTTAAGTAGAGAATGCAAACTACTATCTTCTATGTATGAATTTTAAAGTTCATCGTCTATCTTTTATCCCTGTAACATCAATCAATATACATCTGAAATCAAATATTCATCTTTGCACTACAGGCCAAAGATATTCATCAGTTGGTCATGTTCATCTAAACACTGCTCATCTTTTCAGACTACTACCAAAGATATTCTTCGTAAATCATTCATCTTTGCACTACAGCCAAAACATATTCCATAATATCATCATTTAAGACCAAGATGATGAAAATATTTTTAAAGAAACGAATCCAATTGAAACAAAATGACAAGGATTAAGGATTAAGGATTCGTACTTTGTTTTATCCATGTTCAAAAATACCTCAAAAATAATCATAGTGGTGTAAAATTCAAGAATGATCAAAACATGGATACAATCAAAGCTAGTATCCGAGAATAGATATTTTGGACAAAAAGAAGAAATTTCATTTTTCTATGAATAGTGCCAGATATCATTGAATAGTGCCAGATATCACGTGAATAAGAATCGACACCAAAAGATAGAAATTTCCCAAAAAAAACATCTTCACGCTTCATGAATAGTACTCGTGAATAGTAACTCGTGAATAAGTAACTCATGAATAAGTAACTCGTGAATAGTAACCCCATACATGAAAAAGTTCCAAATTTGATAAAAAGTTCCAACCAACATTTCAAAGATAATGATATTGAATAAATAATATCATTTGAGAAGAAAATAACATCCCTTACCTCGAAAGATTAGTACTTAATTGGAATCACAAGTATAATGTTGAAGGGAACTTGCACTGCCTAACAATACTCAAAGTATACTCACAAGAATACGCTCAATATATCGAGAGATAAATAGAGAAACTTGGTTTACGGTGTGTTTTTCAATTCTAACCTAAGCACCTTATTTATAGGAAAATGCTTAGAACACCAAAGTAGAAAATTGAATATAATATTAATATATTTTTCACATTTTCTTTAGTCCACCTTAGACAACTGATCTCAGCCCATTTGAATCACATGTGAGGCCAACTTAGTTGCAAAAAACGTTTTTCTCAAAATAATTAACTAAAACTCCCAAAAATTAATTATTTTTGAACTTCGAAACTTCAATAATTCATAATAAATAGTCTTTTTATCAGAAAATTCAAATCTTGAGAGTTTTTATAGGAAATTCAATTCTCTACAACTTTGTAGAAGAAAGTTTTTCCGAATTCCAAACAAAAATTGACCGAAATCCACAAACGGACGATTTTACAGGCTATAATCAAATTTTAGTCAATAAATGGGGTCCACCGACATGTTTAACATGTTTTAAATATTTATAGCAACAAAAATACTCTTCCTCCTCGTATACTCATATATCCCACATTCGTTGTAAAAATATCACCATTATTATATTATTAAAATATAATAATATATTTAAATGAATTATTTTATCAAAAAAAGATAAAATTTCAATTTTCAACAATTGTCACATAAAAATTTTTCTCATCTATATCCACATAAAATCAATATTTTCCTTATCATATGAATCAATAATTAATTATTCACAAATAATATTACAAAATCACAATATCGACAACCGCATAGCTTCCTCAGAAAGAGGGGCTTTCAATAAGAATTTCTCCATCGCTAGCCGCAATTAGGTGACCAAACCTCTCCTTAGATGTAACTTTCTAGACATCGCCAATAATGTTATCTAATAATATTATTCAGATAATGTGAATTATTGCTCGATAATGAAAAAAATCGTGTAATGACAATTATCAAACAACAACAATATAAAATATCAACGCAAAGAATTATTAAATCAATAAAATATCGAACAATAATTATCGTAACCATTATTGAGTAGTGCCTTCTTTACGTAAGAATCAATAATTGGTGCAATAACGTGTACACCGTGTTTTAACCATTTAGTATTTTAACAAAGATAATACTTGTAACAACTACACCAATTATTTTTAAACAACTTATATTTGTCATTTTCTTCATCCAATCGCTTTCAGTTATGGGGCCACACATGGTCGCTACCGCTGCATTTAATATTCCCGACAAAGATTTAATATTCCACGACCAAACGAATATTCCCAAACAACAATGAATATTTTATAACCACTTGCTTATTTTGAAATATTTGCGTATTTTACCCCTAACTATCCACATTAATCAAATCAACCCTTACTATTTCAAAATAATAAATAGAGAAAATTAAATTTCATTAATAATAAGTTGGGGTCTTACAATAATATTCTTTCTTTGGGCTAGTTGAGCTCACCCTTTCCTTTTTGTTCCATTTTTCTTCTCGGGAGGCTGGGTATATAAGCGGAACTAGTCGGGTGTGGAGTGATGGTTCAAGATAGTTGTTTTAGTAGTCCTCACTATTCTATAAAATACTGTATCAATAATTGTAATGAGGACTTTATTTGGGTGTAGACATTGTCTAGAAGACAATATTTGTATTTAAACTCACAGTATGTGTTGTCGTATTTTGTACGACAATTGTAATAATGAAGTTATAGTTGTTTTCGTACCATGTATTTGGCGACTCAGAATGGGTTGGGTGTAATGGACCTATTTTGGGGGCGTCACATTAAGAATGCATATAATAACGTTAAAGAAGTATTTGCCGTTAATTAAATGGGTTGGGTAAAAATTGGTCAGGTTGTGACAAAATTTGGTAAAAATGAGTCGGGTTACCGTCAAATCGGGTAAAAAAACGAAATCAACAAAAAATATCACTTTAAGGATCTAATTGACGAAAAATGAACTTTAGAGACGATTTTAAAAGTGAGTGACAACTTGAAAGGACATAAGTGTCATTCAACCATTTTTAAAATGTGATTTTGATTTCGAGACTAGGAGAAGTAATGTCAAAAGAATAGGGAGAAGGTTCAAAAATGCCCATGACTTTTACCCCGATGTCTACCGAGCACCCTATACCTTTTTTTTTGCCCAAAAATAGCTTTAACGTTACTCTTTTTGGGTCAATTTTGCCCCTGCCGTTGACAGACATTCCAAATAGACAAACGGGGTTGACAGTTGGACATATTTTACTGACGTGTCAAATAATTAAAATAAAAAATGCTACTGTACCATCTGATGTGTATAAAAATAATAAATATAAAACATATTGCTACTAAAATAATAAATGAATTAAGGCTTAAATCTCTCCAAATTCTATCTCTCCGTCAAATCTAGAAACCAAAAGCAACAACCCAAATTTTATCTCTTCAAATTCTATTTCTCTGTCAAATCTAGAAACCCAAAAGCAACAAACCCAAATCAAATCTAAAATTATACATCCATTTCTTCCGGTGATAATTCTATCTTCGATCTCCTTCTCTTTCTCCTAATCCCCATCCCCAAAAGCAACAACCAAAATTCCCATTTGATTCCCAATCCCCTCCCATCGTCAAACAGAGTAATCACTTTTTCTCTACTGGTCGACCAAACTTTTGCACCACCGCCGCCCTCCGCAACCAACTCTCTACCCACTTTCCGACCAACATTTCCTCTCTCATCGTTCCCAACAAACCTTTTGATGATGATTACGAATACGAAAATTATGATGATGATGTTCGGGTTAGGGTTTGAGAGAAGAACGAGTCATGAGGGTTTGAGAGAGCAACAACAAAAGGAGGAGCGTGACGAGATCTAGATTTACTCGTGTACTCAAAATTTTAAAAATATCCAGATCGATTTTGAAGGTATAAATTTATTTTCAAAATAAAAATTTTCTAAATCTAGATCTAGATTTCGTGTACTCAAAATTTTTGATTTCAGATTATTTGTGACGCCCCCAAAATAGGTATACATCACCCATTTTGAGTCATCAATAACATGGTACAGAAACAACTACAACTTTATTAATACAATTGTCGTGCAAATTACGACAACACTTAAACTGTGAGTTTAAATACAAATATTATCATCTAAATAATATCTACACTCAAATAAATCCTCATCACAATTATTGATACATTATTTTTACAAAATGGTGAGGACTACTAAATAACTCTCTAGAACCATCATTCCATACCCCGACTCGCACTTCGCTACATTCTCGCCTCCCGAGAAAAAAAAAAATGGAACAAAAGGAAAAGGGTGAGCTCAACTAGCCCGATAAAGAATATTATGACTAAGATAATATAGAACAAATTATCGTTAGTCTTCAACAGAAAAAACTGATAAAATACAATAAACAATAAGTTTCGGATCAATATTCAATAATGAAAATAATAATTCATAGATGAGTTACATAGAGAATGAAATCTACTATAATCTATGAATTTTAAAAGTTCATCATCATTATTTATCCATGTAACATCAACCAATATTCATCTTGAATCAAATATTCATCTTTGCACTACAGGCCAAAGATATTCATCAGTTGGTCATGTTCATCTCAACACCTGTACATCTTTGCACTACGGGCCAAAGATATTCATAGGAAAATCAACCATCTTTGCACTACAGGCCAACGATATTCAATAATACCATCATTTAGGACTGAGGATGATGAAAAATATTTTAAAGAAAACGAATCCAAGTGAAACAAAAGAATAAATATTAAGGATTCAGATTTTTTAATCAATTCGAGTTTAAAAATACCTCATAAATAATCATAATAAAGCAAAATTCAAGAATGATCAAAACATGGATACAATCAAAGCTAGTATCCATAATAGATATTTTCGACAAAAAAAGAAAATTTAATTTTTCTGTGAATGGTGCCATATTCGTGAATAGTGTTGTATACGTGAATAATATTGTATACGTGAGTAGTAATCCCGACACTAAAAGACAAGAATTTCACAAGAAAAATCTTACCAATAATCCGGCATAATGATATTAGAAGAAATAATATCATTTTAAAAAATAACATCCCTTACCTTGGAAAGACAGTACTTCTGACTGGAATACTGGATATAGTGCTGAAGGGAACTTGCACCGTATAACAACACTCAAAGTATCAAAATATTCACAAGAATACGCTCGATAATATAGAGAGAGAAATAGAGAGAAAACTTGAGTTTCTGGTGTGATTTTCAATTCTAACCTAAGAACCCTATTTATAGGAAAATGCTTAGAACACCAAAGCAGAAAATTTAATAAATTAATAATATAATTTTCTCAAATTTCCTACGCCCACTTATTTGGCCCAAAACATCAGCCACCATGTGCCAAAACATAAAAAATGTTTTTCTCAATTAATTAATTTAAAACTTCAAAAAAATAATAATTAATTAATCCAGAACTTCAATAATTCATAATAAATAGCCCTTTTGTCAGAAAAATTCGAAACTCATATCTTTCCATAGGAAATTTCATTCTCTACAACTTTGCATAAGAAAGTTTTTCCAAATTCCAAACAGAAATTGACCACAATCCACAAATCCAAGCGATTTTACTGTGCTAAAATCAAATTTCGGTCAAGAAATTGGGTCCACCGACACACAAAACATGTGTTAATCATTTAATGCAACAAAAATACTCTTCCTCCTCATATACTCATATCCCACATTCATTGTAAAAATTTCACCACTATTATATTAATATAATAATATTTTTAAATGAATTATTTTATCTAAAAGATAAAATAACAATTTTTCAATAATTGTCACATTAAAAATTTTCTCCATCTATATCACATAAAATGAATATTTTCTTTATCATAATAATAAATAATTAATTATTCATAAATAATATTATGTAATCACAAGATCTTGACAACCAAACAGGTTCCAGAAAGAGGGGCTTTCCAATAAGGATTTCTCCTTCATCGCCGTTAAATTAGGTGACCAAACCTCTCCTTGACAGAACTTTCTAGACATTGCCAATAATGTTATCTAATAATATTATTCAAATAATATGAATTATTGATCGATAATGAAAATCTTGTGTAGTGACAATTATTGAAACAACAATAATATAAAATATCAATGTAGTAATTATTGAATCAATAAAATAAAATATTAAATAAGAACTCTTTGTAACAATTATTGAGTAGTCTCTTCACGTAAGAATCAATAATTGGTGCAATATCGCAGTGTTATCTTGTGTTTTAACCACCGGGTATTCTAACAAGATTAATTGGTAACAATTACTGTAATTATTTATAACCAACTTATATTTGTCGTTTTTCTTCATCCAATCGCTTTCCGTTATGGGGCCCACACAAGGCTGCACCGTCGTACAAATATTCCCCGACAGTAAGAATATTCCACGATCAAACGAATAATCCCCAACAACAATGAATATTTTATAGCCACTTGCTTATTTAAAATATTTGCGCATTTTACCCATAACTAACCACATTAATCAAATCAACCCTTACTATTTCAAAATAATAAATAGAGAAAATTTGATTTTATTTATAATAAGTTGGGGTCTTACAACCTCCCATCCTTATGAAATTTCATCCTCGAAATTGACGTACGTACCTAGTATTTCGAAAAGGTGAGGATACCTCGCTTTCATTTTCGTTTCCAACTCCCAGGTCATTTCCTCAATAGCATGGTTCCTCGACAAAACTTTAACTTGTGGTATGACCTTTGTGCATAGGACATGCTCTTTTCTATCCAAAATCTTGACAGGTACCTCTTCGTACGTTAAGTCTTCGGCTATCTCGTCCGGTTCTAATTCAATAACGTGGTTCGGGTCTTTCACATATTTACAAAGCACAGATATGTGAAACACATTATGAACACGAGACATACTTGGAGGTAACGCGAGTCTATAGGCTACATTTCCTACTCGGTCAAGAATCTGAAATGGACCAATAAATCGTGGATTGAGCTTTCCTCTCTTCCCGAATCTTGTTACTTCCTTCCATGGAGCTAAACGCAATAATACATGATCCCCAATACTAAATTCTACGTCCTTTCGATGAAGATCCGTATAACTCTTTTGTCGATCTTGAGCCATTTGTATGCGTTGTCGAATCATTTGGATCTTTTCCGTAGTCATACGTACCAACTCGGGTTCTAACAATGTTTCTTCACCCACCTCATCCCAACATATTAGAGAGCGACACTTACGTCCATATAATGCTTCAAATGGAGCCACACCTATACTTGCTTGATAACTGTTGTTGTAGGAGAATTCCACCAATGGTAAATACTTATCCCAACTCCCTTTGAAATCTAGGACACAAAGTCTTAATAGATCTTCAAGAGTTTGAATAGTCCTCTCTGATTGTCCGTTCGTTTGAGGATGGTATGCCGAACTGAATCGTAAATCTGTGCCCATAGCTTTTTGCAAGCTAACCCAAAATCTTAAAGTGAATCTTGGGTCACGATCCGAAACTATGGATACTGGCATGCCATGCAACCTCACAATCTCATCCACATACATACGAGCAAGACGTTCAAGGGAATAAGTCTCCCGTATCGGCAAGAAAAGAGCAGACTTGGTTAATCTATCATCAATCACCAAAATAGCATTTATGCCTTGAGAAACCGTGGGAAGACCCGTAACAAAATCCATGGTAATATGTTCCCACTTCCATTTCGGAATCTCAAGTAGTTGCAATGGACCCTTAGGCACTTGATGCTCCGCCTTTACACGTTGACAAGTTAAACACCTCGAGATAAACTTTGCAATCTCTCTCTTAATTTTGTTCCACCAAAATGTATGTCGAAGATCACGATACATTTTGGTACTTCCAGGATGGATTGCAAACGGTGTATTATGTGCCTCCGTCATGATCTTGTACTTCAAATCAAAGTCGTTAGGAACACAAAGTCTGGAGTGGACTCTAAGTATTCCTTCTTCATCGATTCTCACTTCCGGAATAACACCTTCTTGTACTTTCTTCTTCATACACATCAGCTCCGGGTCGGTGGCTTGAGCATCCTTAACTTTTTCTATTAAAGTTGTCTCTATGCATATACTTAACATCATCGCACTCGTTCCTGCATATGATCTTCTACTCAACGCGTTAGCTACCACGTTTGCTTTTCCAGGATGGTATTGAATAGTGTGGTCATAATCTTTTAACAGCTCGAGCCAACGTCGTTGCCGCATGTTGAGTTCCTTTTGGGTTAAGAAATATTTGAGGCTTTTATGGTCTGAATATATCTCCACCTTCTCCCCATATAGATAGTGCCTCCAGATCTTTAAGCGAAAACGACTACTGACAACTCTAGATCATGAGTAGGATAATTCCTCTCATACTCTTTAAGTTGTCGCGAGGCATAGGCTATGGCTTTCCCACGTTGCATGAGAACACATCCTAACCCTTTGCCCAAAGCATCACTGTAGATAACAAATCCATCTGAACCAGATGGTATTGTTAAAATAGGTGCCGAAATGAGTCTTCTTTTAAGCTCTTGGAAACTCTTTTCGCATTCCTCGCTCCATACAAATTTTGTATCTTTCCTAGTCAGCTGAGTTAACGGAGTAGCGATTCAAGAAAATCCTTCCACAAATCTCCGATAATAACCATTTAAGCCCGTAAAACTACGACTTGATTACCAACAACGGTTGCTCCCAACTTTGTATTGCTTCAATCTTCGCGCTTGGTTCAGCAGATATTTCATGTTTTGACACCACACCCAAGGAATGCTACTTCCTCAAGCGAACTCGCATTTCTTCAACTTAGCAAAAGCTTGTTTTCACGAAGCCTTTCGAGTACAAATTTCAAATGGTGCTCATGATCTTCCTACTTTTGGAATATATGAGGATGTCATCAATAAAGATAACAACGAACTGATCCAAATATTCCTTGAATATCCGATTCATCATATCCATTAAAGCCGCAGGAGCCTTAGTCAATCCAAAAGACATGACAAAGAATTCATAATGCTCGCATCTGAAGTTTCAAGGCGATCTTTGGAATATCCTCGATTCTAATCTTGGTGATGATATCCAAAACGAAGATCGATCTTTGAGAAGAATTGTGCTTCTTGCAACTGGTCAAATAGGTCATCAATTTGAGGTAGAGGATACCTATTCTTGATGGTGATATGGTTCAATTTTCGATAGTCAATACAAAGTCGCATACTCCCCGCCTTTTTCTTCTTACTGAATAAAATAGGAGCACCCCAAGGAGATGTACTAGATCTAATAAAACCGATGTCCAACAACTCCGTAGTTGGACCTTTAACTCCTCAAGTTCAATAGAGCCATTGATATGGGGTTTTAGAAATGGGCTTTGTACCGTGTTCGAGATCAATAAAGAATTCAACTTCATGTTTGGGGTAGACAGGAAGTTCTTTGAAATACGTCGGGAAAATCAATAACAACGGGAATATTATTTAAATCGACGTGTCTTTATTCAAATCCATAACATGGGCTAAGAAAGCTTCGACATCCGCTTTTTCAATAAACGAATAGCTTTATGACTTGATATGACAAATGATTGATTTTAGTGGCTTAGTTGCTTGAATTGCATACAACAGGTTGGTTAGGAATATGAAAAACTAACAACCTTACGAAAACAATCAATTTTGGCATGATGAGTAGTTAACCAATCAATCCCTAAAATCACATCAAAAGAAAGTATCTTTAGAGAGATAAGGTCAACAAGTAAGGTGATGGTGCCAACTTGAATCAAACAAGATTTATAAACAGTGGATGTAATGAAAGTTTCTCCTAACGGAGTTTCCACAGATAAATCAAAGTCTAATTTCTCCGGAGTCAAGTTTAAACGCGTTGAGCACAAGTAGGAGAGATAAATGAATGGGTAGCACCCAGATCAAGTAAGGTATAAATTTTGCAAGAATTAATGATTAGCTTACCCGTGATCACCTCGTTTGGGTTCCTCACATTTTAACCCGATACCACGACAAACGCTCTTCCAGGAACCGTTGACTTTGACTTTTCTCGATGACCTTTTGAGTCACTATCCTCATTTGGACTTGGTTTTGCTACCGCACAATCTCAAGCGATATGTCCTTCCTTTCCATAATTATAACATACCTTGAACTGCTAGGCGGTTTTAATGATATGTCCCTTTTCCCGCAGATTTGTAGATATCTGACCGGTGGTCGTTCTCCTCCTTAGACCAGGTTACTACTTGATAATCGACGTCTTTGCATTATCATTGTTGAATCTCCTCTTTTAAAATCTCCTCCCGACTTGCTTTCTTCTACTCTCATGACTATGATTACCACCAGAGTGGTTACCATTTTGTCCGCTCTTTTTCTTTCTCCATTTGGTTATCGCGTTATTTTGTTGACCGCCATCTAAAAGATGATCCTGGTTGTGGTCCCCGGTTGAACGTACTCGTTATCTCGCTCTAATAATTGAGCCCACATTGACAACATCTGAATAAAGAGAAAATTTATGAGAAATGAGATATTGACGTATGCCGGGTTTCAAACCTCTCGTAAACATCCGCCATCATCGTTCCTCATTCTCCACCAAATGAGGTGCAAAACCGATAACTCGCAAACTTTGCCTCAGATTTGGGACACCGTCATGTTGTTTTGTTCCAGTCTAATAAACTCTACCTCCTTCATATGAAGAATACTTTCAGGAAAGTACTTGTCATTGAACAGTTTCTGAAACGTTTCCCAAGACATGCTAAGTGCGGCTGGAAGGGTATGCTTCACAGACTCCCACCAGTAATTTGCCTCATTACGAAACATAAAGGTGATGAATGGCACCTTCTGCTCCTCCGTGTATCCCAAGACATCGAATATCTTGGTAATTTGTTTGACCCACGTCTTCGCCTTAATCGGATCCGGCTTTCCCCAGAATTCTGGTGGTCCCAACTCTTTGAACTGCTTGGCTATGACAAACCGTGCGTTGTTATCATTTCCACCGGTGTTTTGAACACGATTCTCCCTCATCTGATTTTGTATGAACTGCAAAAAGCTTCTAAACATCCCGTCGTTCATCATCTGCTCAGTGGTGTTGTTTACAGGAGGAACATTTCCAGCCTGTTGCACGTTTTCCTCGTTAGTGAGTACAGACGTCTTCATGGTCTCATTTACTCCACTGTTAACATTCTCAGTCGACATTCTCAAATACTGTCATAAAACAAGGGTTAATTAAGGAAATCAACATATCACACAATATCCCTATATATTGACCAACTAACAAATAAGCTTAGGTTGGACACACTAGCGAAGGATTTACTTGTCTCTCCCCTCCTAGTTCTATTCCCCGATCTCCGCCAGAGATCATATCCCTAAGCTCGATACTAATCATGTGACACCCCCAAAATAGGTATACATCACCCATTTTGAAATATCAATAACATGGTACGTAAACAACTACAACTTTATTAATACAATTGTCGCAAAAAACGACAACACACTTAAACTATGAGTTTAAATACAAATATTGTCATCTGCATAATATAAACACTCAAATAAATCTTCATCACAATTATTGATACATTATTTTACAAAATGGTGAGGACTACTAAACAACTCTCTAAAACTATCATTCCATACCCCGACTCGCACTTTCATTACATTCTCGCCTCCCGAGAAGAAAAATGGAACAAAAAGAAAAGGTGAGCTCAACTAGCCCAAAGAAAGAATATTATGACTAAGATAATATAGTAACAAATTATCGTTAGTCTTTAACAGGGAAAAATCTGATAAAATACAATTGACAATAAGTTTCAGATCAATATTCTCAGCGGAAATAATAATTCATAGATGAGTTACGTAGAGAATGAAATCTACTATAATCTATGAATTTTAAAAGTTCATCATCATTATTTATCCATGTAACATCAATCAATATTCATCTTGAATCAAATATTCATCTTTGCACTACAGGCCAAAGATATTCATCAGTTGGTCATGTTCATCTCAACACCTGTACATCTTTGCACTACGGGCCAAAGATATTCATAGGAAAATCAACCATCTTTGCACTACAGGCCAAAGATATTCAATAATACCATCATTTAAGACTGAGGATGATGAAAAATATTTTAAAGAAAATGAATCTAGTGAAACAAAAGAATAAATATTAAGGATTCGTACTTCAATCAATTCGAGTTTAAATAACTCATAAATAATCATAATGAAGCAAAATTCAAGAATGATCAAAACATGGATACAATCAAAGCTAGTATCCATAATAGATATTTTTGACAAAAAACGAAAAATTTAATTTTTACGTGAATAAAGGTCGTATTCTCGAATAATGATGTATACGTGAATAGATATCATATACGTGAATAGTAACCCCGACACTAAAAGACAAGAATTTCATAAGAAAAATCTTACCAATAATCCGGCATAATGATATTAGAAGAAACAATATCATTTTAAAAAATAACATCCCTTACCTCGGAAAGACAAGATCTCGACATTTGGAATACTAGATATAGTCTTTGAAGGGAACTTATCATCAGTATAACAACACTCAAAGTATCAAAATATTCGCAAGAATACGCTCGATAATATAGAGAGAGAAATAGAGAGAAAACTTGAGTTTCTGGTGTGATTTTCAATTCTAACCTAAGCACCCTATTTATAGGAAAATGCTTAGAACACCAAAGCAAAAAATTTAATAAACTAATAATATAATTTTCTCAAATTTCCTATGCCCACTTATTTGGCCCAAAACATCAGCCACCATGTGCCAAAACATAAAAAATGTTTTTCTCAATTAATTAATTTAAAATTTCAAAAAAATAATAATTAATTAATCCAGAACTTCAATAATTCATAATAAATAGCCCATTTGTCAGAAAAATTCGAAACCCATATCTTTCCATAGGAAATTTCATTCTCTACAACTTTGCATAAGAAAGTTTTTCCAAATTCCAAGCGAAATTCAATCAAATCCACAAACGAACGATTTACAAAAGCTATAATCAAATTTCAGGTCAAGAAATGGGGTCCACCGACACACAAAACATGTGTTAATTATTTAATGTAACAAAAATACTCTTTCCTCCTCATATACTCATATATTCCACATTCATTGTAAAAATCATCACTATTATTATTAATAATAATAATATTTTTAAATGAATTATTTTATAGAAAAAGATAAAATAACAATTTTCAACAATTGTCACATTAAAAATTTTCTCCATCTATATCCACATAAAATGAATATTTTCTTTATCATAATAATAAATAATTAATTATTCATAAATAATATTACAGAATCACAGTACTGACAACCAAACAGTTCACAGGAAAGAGGGGGCTTTCTAATAAGGATTTCTCCTTACTGGCGCGCAATTAGGTGACCAAACCTCTCCTTAGACAGAAATTTCTAGACATTGCCAATAATGTTATCTAATAATGTTATTCAAATAATATGAATTATTGATCTGATAATGAAAATACTGTGTAGTGACAATTATTGAAACAACAATAATATAAAATATCAACGTAGTAATTATTGAATCAATAAAATAAAATATTAAACAAGAATTCATCGTAATAATTATTGAGTAGTCTCCTTCACGTAAGAATCAATAATTGTGTAATACTGAGTGTCTTCGTCGTGTTTTAACCACGGGTATTCTAACAAGATTAATTCGTGAATAACTACGCCGTTATTTATAACCAACTTATATTTTTCGTTTTCCTTCATCCAATCGCTTTCCGTTTTGGGGCCCACACAAGGCTGCGCCATCGTACGAATATTCCCCGACAGTAAGAATATTCCACGACCAAACGAATAATCCCCAACAACAATGAATATTTTATAGCCACTTTCTTATTTAAAATATTTGCGCATTTTACCCATAACTAACCACATTAATCAAATCAACCCTTACTATTTCAAAATAATAAATAGAGAAAATTTGATTTTATTTATAATAAGTTGGGGTCTTACATTATTGGTTGTGCTTGAGCCTTGATGGTTCGGGCCGACGTTAGCAGAGTGGAGGTGGTGGTGTGTGTGGTGGGTCAACGGTGGCGGAATGGTTTACACCCCCATTCTCATCTTTTATTTTCTGATGGCGGAATGAGGGGTTGTTGGTGGGTCGACGGCATGGAGTGTTGGTTGGTGGTGTTAGGATTTTGCGGACTAGGAATTCATCAAGAGGAACTACAATTTTTGTATTAATTAATTTAGGCTATTTGTATTAATTAATTCAATTGGACTTAATTTTGTTATTTATTTGTTAATGAATTTTTGTGACCTATTTGTTGTTAATAAATTAAATATAAATATTTAATTTTTTTTATTAATTATTTATTTTGTTTTAAAAAAAATAAAAATAAATAATTAATAAAAAATGGATTTTTTAATTATTTGTCTTAATGAATTTTTGTACACGTCGGCAAATATTGCCACGTGTCAGCCACATTAACATCCGTTAGTCTAAGTTGGAAGATTTATTAACGGCAGGGGCACGATCGACCCAAAAATGTAACGTTAAGGGTATTTTTGGATAAAAAAAGTATAGAATGTTCGGTAGACATCGCAATAAAAATCAGGGGCATTTTTGACCCTTCTCACCAAAAGAATATCTAACATTATTATCCACAAACTTGTAGAAGATGGCGCCAACCCTAGGGGGACACAGGTTGTTAAGCGAAGGGGGCACATGCCCCATTGAAATTTCAAGTCAATGGGATTAACTTAAAAAAGACTAAAAAGACAATTTACACCCCAAATTTTCTGATCTATTTACTTTTTGCACCCCCAAATCGAAAAAGGTTAAGACAAAACCCCAATCTTCATTATAACGTAATAAAACGCAAACTTTCTTCACTTAACCACATAAGTTTAAGGTGCAAATTATATTTTAGTCTTAAAAATCGGCAAAAATAATTAATTTAAAATAAAATAAATAATTTTAAATAAAATAATTAGTTTTAAAATAAAATAAAATAATTAATTTTAAAATAAAATAATTAAAATAATAAAATTAAAATAAATATTTGGAATTAATGATTAATAATTAATCATTAACTTGTAAAATGATTATTTTATTATTATTTTAAAATTAATTATTAATCATTTAGGTTAAAAAATCATTAACTTATAAAAAATCATTTTTGCCACATAAAAAAAATTGCATTTTTGTTTTTTAAAACAAAATTTTGTAAAATAGAATTTTTCAAATACGTAATTTTGTAAAACAGATTTTTTTAAAAACAAAATTTTTAAAAACAAAACAAAATTTTTAAAACATAATTTTGTAAAAACAGAATTTTTTTACAAGTTAAAAACAAAATTTTTAAAAACAAGATTTTGTAAAAATAGAATTTAGTAAAAACAAAATTACATTTTTTAAAATTTTGTTTTTGTTTTTAAAAACAAAATAAATTTTGTTTTTTAAAAATTCTTTTTTACAAAATTCTTTTTTTAAAATTCGCTTTTTGCTTTTAAAATAAATTTTATTTTGTTTTAAAAAAATCTGTTTTTAAAACAAAAATAGAATATTTTTTAACTTGTAAAATAAAATTTCTGTTTTAAAAAAACTATTTTTAAAAACTTTGTTTTTACAATATTTTATTTTAAAAACAAAAGCAAATTTTTTTATGTGGCAAAAATAATTTTTTTACAGTGTTAATGATTTTTTAACCGAATGATTAATAATTAATTTTAAAATAAAAATAAAATAATCATTTTACAAGTTAATGATTAATTATTAATCATTAATTCCAAATATTTATTTTAATATTATTATTTTAATTATTTTATTTAAAATTATTTTATATTTTTATTTTAAAACTAATTATTTTATTTAAAATTAATTGTTTAAAATATTTTATTTTATTTAAAATTAATTATTTTTGCCAATTTTAAGACTAAAAGACAATTTGCACTCAAACTTGTGTGTTATTACCTTTTTTGGTCATTTTTGAATCGATTAAGTGAAAAGAAAGTGTGCGTTTTATGTATAATGAGTTTTAAAGTGTACTTGACACCTTTTTCGATTTAAATGCAAAAGTCAACAAGTGGTGTAAAATTTGGGGTCTAAAATATCTTTAAGTAAAAAAAAATTGATAAAACTTTTATACTTCAAAAAAGCTCCACATCACTGCTACACTATAAAAGACCATGTCTAATTGT
This sequence comes from Panax quinquefolius, assembly GCA_020205615.1. Lineage (NCBI taxonomy): Eukaryota > Viridiplantae > Streptophyta > Magnoliopsida > Apiales > Araliaceae > Panax > Panax quinquefolius. Next base: position 66,551 of record JAINUW010000139.1, read on the forward strand.
CTAAATCAATTGGACGTGTACTTTACTTTTCAACAAAAGGAGGGAGCAACAGAGTAACGTGTATATTTTAATTTTAATTTTAAATTTAGCTATTAATTTTATAAATTTAATAATTATTTTAGAAATTTTGTAATTGTTTATAGATTCTTTTTTTGTACTTTTATAAAATTAGGAATTTTTGCTTCTTAAAGCAACACTCCAACAATGAAGAGAACTCTATCAAATAAAAGTTCTTCAAGTTCAAGTATGTCTTCTATTCTATTTTTACTTTCTTTAAATTTTGTAATTTATTTTGTAATGTTACTTGTTAGTGGTTTAATTGAGATTGTTTATTATTGGTGCTAATTACACTTGACTATTTATATTGTATATTGATTTTGGTTTAATGTTGAATTAGTTTTTAAAATATTTAATGATATGAAACTTTTGGCACTTTGATGGTCAACTTCAAAATTATATTGTGGATATAAGAAACGATCCCAATTTTTCGAGTATAAAAGGAATTGGTGAATTGACTCAAATATTGGTTAAAAAAAAGGATGATATGTATCCCCAAGTCTATTTGTTGCTGAATTTAGCTCTATTTTTGCCCGTTGTTGTTGAAAGGACATTTTAAGTCATTAATATCGTGAAGAATGAACTCCGTAACTAAATTAGAGTTGAATGGATGAATTACTTTTTAGTATCATATATTGAGCGTGATATTTTTTTAACTATTAAAAATGAGGCTATCATGCAATAATTTCAAGCAATAAAATCTCGAAAAATGTTATTGTAAACAATATTTGAGAATAATTTAATTTTGTAATTTATTTTTATTAACTTTTATTCTTAATAAATTTTTCGTTTGAATTTGAACTCACTGAACTTTCAAGTTTGGATCCTTACGATTATATAAATAAGTATTAGCATAATTTTTTAAATTAAATATGTAATATAATGATAAACACAATCTTATTCAATCTATTAATATACATCACAATTAATATCACTTTATAGTATAGGTTTTCAACATCTGTCCTTATATTATTGAACTAAAACTCTAGAGTCAACTTTAGATGACAGAATAGTTTGGCGCATTTGTTGAAAGACCGAAACAATAATTCGGTAGCCAAATTCTCTCCTTTGTTTCCGTTTCGTTCACATTACACCTTGTTTGCAAGTTTATTTTTAGGAGATTAAAAAAAAGAAAACTAATTTAAATTTTCTAAATTTTATGTTTGTGAGTTTTTTAAAAAATGATAGAAGAGATTTAGAGGTAAAGTTAATTTTATTTTTGACTTAAAACTTGTCTCTTAAAAGGTGGGAAGATTCGGAGGGATAAAAAAGAATAAGAAAATTAAATATTTTATATTACTTAAAATAACATTTTAAAATAAATAATGTTATAATTTTGTCCCTAACTATTATCTCCCAATTTTTTAAAAAACATTTTTTCTCCACGTTCTTCCATACTCTCTCTTCCCAAGACCCCTCCCCTCCACTCCACCCTCCACCCTCCACCCTCCACCTATCACCTATTTTCACGGCAACCCTTTCTATTATACAATATTGTAATATTGTTAATTACAACATTATTTTTATCAAAAATTACTTCAATTTAAGTTTTTGGAGCACATTCATTCACATTTTTTGGATATATCATCATCAATATGTGCACTTATTTTTGTATGTACATATTGCGATGTAGGTATAGATTTATTAAAACATTATTAATAAATTCTAGACATAATTATTTACTATATTTGAAGGTTTATATAATAATAAAATAAATTATCATCTTTCAGGAGAGGAGACGGAAAGAGTAAGATTATTATCGATTTTTTAAAAATCAATTTGAAATATTTTAAAAGTTAGAATGGAAAATAAAAACTCAAAAGCTAAAAAGTTACAATGGAAAATGGAAAGTGTTAACGCCAAGATCTTTCGTCACGTCCCAATCACCTAAAACGTCCTGATCCTGCAACGTAAACACAATAAACACCACAAGCTTGACGGCGGTTCCGTCGGGGGATAGCTCAGGCGTGAGAATCAGTATGTGAATTCACAAGGTTTATAGAAAACGGAGGCTATATCACCTAGTGTATTGATATCAAGAGATAATAATAATTCTCTGTGAATATCTGATTCTAAATGAAGAAGAGTATGAGAACGTACCTCTTGGTGGAGACTTCCTTGCTAAGTTATACCCTCCTGGCCTGAATTACCGTGCCACCCACTACTACCTGACACATTCCCCTTTACCCGATGGGTTCTGCCGGCTGCATGTAGTTTGTTCACTGCTTTTGATCACTATTTTTCTGGCCAAATCGATTACAATCCCATCCACATTAATGCATGGCAGGTTCTTTAGTCAACCGACATGCTTTTTCATCATTACAGGTCAAAGATTGTAGATATTTAAAATGTCTAAATGATTGATCCATTGACCCGACCCGGTCTTATAAGTTTGAAATGAAAATGATATGATGATTGGGCTTAATGATTTTAATAATTCAATAATAGAGGCCCAATAGAATAAAAATAATAAGCCCAATATATTTGGCCCAAAGGGATAAAATATCACGACCCAACATTGCCCCCTAGTTTTTTGTTGAATCAGAATGTTTAATAGAAAACTATAAATAATCCATGATATTTTACTGAGAATCAATAAATGACAAGGTGTAATTAAAAACGTACCCATTTATTGTCCACGAAATGAAATGAAAGGAAGTTAAGGGCCCAATTCAGAAAGACTCTATCCATTAAGTACCGGGACCAAAGCAGGACGCTTCCCATTCAAATTCCAAATTATTATCGGCATTTAATGCGTCTGGTCTTGAACAACGTGTAACCAATCGGTATAAAAGGATAACTTTACCAATTTTGGCGCTTTTACTGTTCATTTGAAATTGAGCGCCTTCAAAATTTCGATCTCTCTTCTCTCTGCAAATCGTCACAAATGGCTTCTCAAAACCACGAACAGAGTTCTCCCATACTTGTAACACCCATCACTGTGGTTCCCCCAAACCCTAATCTTCATGAGGGGACTTCAGGTACGAATCCCAAACAGAGAACCCAGAAAACCCCCTCTGACTATTATAGGAGTACAGAGCGATTCTCGCATGCTAACACTCCTTCTATCATAAAATTTGAATCGAAGAGGTTGAACTCGGTTCCATATTCCGAGATACCCGTCTTTGTCGGTACCCTGATTACGGAGAGAAAATGTACCAACGGCCTGAAGGATGGACGGCCGTCCCAGTGACTTTACTGGAGAAGGGGGTTCGATTCCCTCTTCATATATTCATAGTAACCCTACTGGGGTTTTTGGGTGTAGGATTTTTCAATCAGTGCCGAACTCCTACATCCATATTCGGCGCCGTGGCCTTCACATGAATCAAGGCGTCGAGCCCTCTTGGACTTCTTCTTTCTTTCTCTACAAGATAATGCAGTCCAGGAAAAGGGTTCAAAGCCCTTAGTAAACATTCTCTCAAGTGCGGAGAGAAATTTGACAGACGTTCATTTGGTGAACACCCCTTGAGCAATAGGGGATGGCATGAAAATGGTTCTTTGTCAAAAGGCCACGAAATCTCTCTCTTCCATTTGGGCAAGCTGATGAAAAATATCTGGCGACTTTGGAGATGTTTCCAAGAACGAGAAGTGGAGATGATGGAGCTATTTGACAACTTCCCAAGGAGGTGGAAATACGGACTCCTCTCGAAGCAAGCATGGTTGTATGACCATAAACGTAAGTCCCAGCTTATTTCAAATATATATATTTTTTGAAAATATTCCATAAAATATAATTATAACATGGAATTGTTTGATTTGTGCAGTGTCTTTGATCAGGCCGAGCTCTGCAGAAGTAAAGGAGCTCGAAGATTTTTTATCTGGGAAGTCTTCGGAAGTAATTGAGGCTACACCCACCGAAGCTACCCCCGAAGCATATCCAATACCAGAAATTCACACAGATGAATTTCAACCAGAAGAAACAGAGGCCGAAGATATTCTCATACCAGAAGAGAATCTTCACCCTCGACAAAAGAGGAGGGCTACCAGAAAACCAAGGTTAGTTCCTCTAATAAATCCTTCCGAACCCACAACAGAAACAGAACCAACCCCCAAAACCATTCCTCGATCAGGCGGTTTACTTGATCGTCCTGATCGAAGGAGTATACTTAGGACCAAAAAACTAAAAACAAAAATAACCCCATTAACTGCCGAAGAACTCGGGGTTCCTCGGTCTTGGTCATTCCTCCCTTCGTGCCCCCCTGTAGAAATACAAATCGAAGAGGATGGTGATCGGGGACGAAGGATTCTACGTTATCCGAGAAAGAGAAGCGTGCCCACGAGAGTCATCCAAGTTCCGCATCCGCTTCAACACCCAAAGAACCTACCTCAAACAAATCTCCCGTAATCGAAACCGTTCATGCTGAACCTACACCCCCTGACCAGCCTACTCTTTCCACGAAAGGTCGAGACCCTTCTCCCGAAGCGGCCGGTCCTTGGTCAAGGTTATCATGCCGGTGCGTGGGATCTCCGAACCCTATGGCCCAGGTTCAACGCCAACTTTCCTTTCGACCTCTTGGGGCTTTCGTTCGACATTAATCGGCGATCCATAGGTTCGATGATCTGCAGACGGAAATCTTCTCGACGAAGGAATGAGTTATCCGCCAAGGTAAACAATAATGACTTCTTCCTTTACATCTCTATTTTCCTTGAGCATTTTAGAATTTAACGAGTACTTTGAAAATGTGTAGCTAATGTTGTCTTGGACGATTGCGTCCGAGACACATAAATGGAGAGGCCGAGGAAGATTTCATGCGCCAAGAGATAAACATCTTTGAAATCGACCTTGGACCGAGAAAGAAATTGGTCATGAAGATGCTTTTCATACCATCAATGGTCTTCAAAGAGAATTGGATCGGGCCAAGATGGATTTGAAGACATCCGATGATGAATCGAGGGCCCTGAGAGATGAGTTAGGTGCATCCAAGCCGGTCAACAAAATCGACCAACACGAGGCGGCTTGGTTCAAGAGAAACTTACAAGGCGAAAAATGAGGAGTTCTCTTGACCAACGAAGCCTAGTCCTTCAACTTGGTGAAGTGAGAGCGAAGATCGAGGATGAAGCTCGAAGGCATAAGACCAAGCGTCATAAACTCCGCCATAAGATAAAAGACCTTGAGGGACGAGGTACATTGCTCGGATGAAGAGCTTCAAAAGATTCATTGAGCGAGTATAGGGACTCGGATGAACTCAATGTAGAGATCATGAAGGTTTATTCGAGAGGATATGAGGATCTGCGGGAACGAGGAAAGAGAAGCTATCACCGCTTCAATTGGACCCCAGCACTTCTCAATTCGATGATGAAGGCGGTGCTGAATATATATATTATGTTTTTTGATTCTATGTAAATATTTAACTTTTTATGTTTATGTAATTAATCGACTTAAATGAAATGAACATTTTATGCTTATTGATAAATCTTTAAGCTGTCTTGATTATAACTTCATCCCGATCGGTTTCTTGTCAATAATTTAGTATCGATAAAATGAACTATTGAATTAGATATGGCATATAATGATTAACTCATGCAATGAAGTGAGTTGAATTTTACGGACATGATTCAAGTTAATCGAATTAATGAAGCTGAACTCAACACTTAACAGAATAAATAACTTATACTCACGCCTGATCAAGAGAGTGAGATCAATTATACGTGAAGTAAATTTGGACGACAAACAGATAAGAACCAAGACATAAAGATTAATAATGACCATTGACTTACCACCCCGATAAGATCAATATAGGATCAAAAGGACTTGGGGCTACCATCGAATGGCCAGCGAGTCCTACCATACCTCCTTACACCATCGGACCAATAGTGACCATTGACTTACCACCCTGATAAGATCAATATAGGACCAAAAGGACTTGGGGCTACCATCGAATGGCCAATGAGTCCTACCATACCTCCTTACACCATCGGACCAATAGTGACCATTGACTTACCACTGATAAGATCAATATAGGACCAAAAGGACTTGGGGCTACCATCGAATGGCGGTGAGTCCTACCATACCTCCTTACACCATCGGACGATAGTGACCATTGACTTACCACCGATAAGATCAATATAGGACCAAAAGGACTTGGGGCTACCATCGAATGGCGGCGATGAGTCCTACCATACCTCCTTACACCATCGGACCAATAGTGACCATTGACTTATCACCCCGATAAGATCAATATAGGACCAAAAGGACTTGGGGCTACCATCGAATGGCCGGTGAGTCCTACCATACCTCCTTACACCATCGGACCAATAGTGACCATTGACTTATCACCACCGATAAGATCAATATAGGACCAAAAGGACTTGGGGCTACCATCGAATGGCCGTGAGTCCTACCATACCTCCTTACACCATCGGACCAATAGTGACCATTGACTTATCACCACGATAAGATCAATATAGGACCAAAAGGACTTGGGGCTACCATCGAATGGCCAATGAGTCCTACCATACCTCCTTACACCATCGGACCAATAGTGACCTTTTGACTTACCACCACGATAAGATCAATATAGGACCAAAAGGACTTGGGGCTACCATCGAATGGCGGCCGAAGTCCTACCATACCTCCTTACACCATCGGACCAATAAGACCGGTGATAATTTGTAGAAAAGTGATCTTTTATTGATATCAAACGGTTGTGTCTGGACGATTCGATAAACCCGACTTGAACTTTATTGAAAATACTTAGAAGTCCCGCGGCGTGCCATGTATTCTTGATCTCGGAACCATCAAGTGCCTTTAATCGATAAATCTGGGCTTTGGTACTTGATCACTTCATATGGCCCTTCCCAATTCGGCATTAGCTTTCCGTGTTTTGACGAGGTGTAGAGCTTGACTTCTCCGAGAACGAAGTCTCCTACTTGAATCTACTGAAGTTTGACACCCTTATTATAATGTTTGGCCACCCTTCGTTGATAAGCGACCAATTTGATTAAAGCTTCTCTCTCGACTTCGTCTAAAGGGTCCAAGTTAGCCTTCATCCTTCATCATTATAGATTTCTTTGAATTGACTTATCCGAAGACTTGGAGATCCGATCTCGTGGGACTAAGGCATCGATACCATAGAAGCCAATCGGAAGGCGAATCCTCGTAGTAGTCCTCGGCGTAGTTCGGTATGCCCACAAAGACGCTCAAAGCCAATTCTTCTGGCCATCTCCCCTTAGCTTCATCCAATCTTCGCTTTATTCCGTTCAGCAGCGTCCTGTTGGTCACCTCAACTTGCCCATTCGATTGTGGATGAGCCACAGAAGTCTTCTTGTGCTGAATCCCCAAATCGTTCAAAAATTCTTCAAATTTTGAACCCATTTAACGAATGGCGTCCATTGTCTCGATATCAATACTTTAGGGATCCCGGGCGAAACACCACTGCACTCCTTTACAAATTTTAAGCACTCTGTTACATTATCGTACCAAGTGGTTTCGCCTCTACCCACTTAGTCATATAATCAATAAAGAACTATAATGATTGAAGCTAACGACCTTTAGCTTTAGGTAATGGTCCCAATATATCCACCCCCAGACGTGAAGGGTATAGGAGATAAAATCGAGTATAACTCTTCCGGTGGGTCGATAATGTGGGACCGGACTATTGAGTGGCATTTTCACATTTCTTTGGCGATTCTGTAGCTTCTTTGAAAATTGTCATTGATAGTAACCTTGTCAAGTACTTTGTGTGCCAAAGACTTGGCGACCATATGATCACCGTAAAATCCTTCATGAACTTCCCGAAGAGCATACTCGGCGGACGGAACCAAACATTTCAATAATGGTGAGGAAAATGCCAATCGATAAAGATCCCCATCAATAAAATGAAATTAGTACTCTTGTACTTGATCTTCTTTCACAAAGATCTCGATCCGGAAGGAAGGACGCCATCGCCAAATACTCGATGTAGGGGTCATCCAACAGTTTGTTCGATTCGATGCACATCATTTGTTTCATCGTTGAACACTTTCTTACGTGCAAAATTTCCAAATACACCGATCCATGAAAGACATCTCGCATCCGTAGTGGCCAATTTCGACAAAGCATCGCCAGTGAGAATTATCGTTGCGCTCTATACCTGAAATTCGATACGAAGCAAAAAATTGAAGTTGGTTTCTTAACTCCACCGGATATTTGATCATTCGGGTCCCCGAAGCTTCATAATCTCCCGATAATTTTTAACGACCAACTGAGAATCACTATAGATAATTAACTGTTGGACTTCGAGACTCTTCGCTAATCGGACACCTGCTAACACTGCTTCGTACTCAGCCTCATTATTCGTTGCTTTAAACCCGAATCTGATGGCCTGCTGAACCTTAAATCCCTCCGGACTTATTAGAATAATTCCTGCTCCACTAACAGTCATCGTAGAGGATCCATCTGCATACAACGTCCACGCTTTCTGACCCTGTTGAATAACGACCACTGCTCGATCAGAAGATTCAGCTTCCAGTAATTTCGTATCTGCTTCGGTGAACGAACATTCTACCATAAAGTCAGCCAAGGCTTGGCCTTTGATGGCAGTTCGGGGATGATACTCGATAAAAAACTGGGACAATTCCATAGTCCATGCTGCTAATCTACCCGAGACCTCTGGCTTGCCCATCACCTTCTTCAACGGTTGATCCGTGTAAACGACCAGGAGTCGACCTTGAAAATATTGCCGAAGCTTTCTACTAGCAATTATTAAAGCAAAGGCAAATTTCTCAATGTTAGGATACCTGGTTTCAGCATCTCGTAGGACGTGGCTGACGTAATAGACCGGATGCTGCTTCCCACTGATCTCCCGAATCAAAAGCGCTCCAGCTCGCTAAAGAAGCGCCGCAAGGTACAAATATAAAGTCTCTCTTGGGACAAAGCTTGACCTAATAAAGGTAGAAGACGAATCGTCTTTATACTTTGGAAAGCATCTTCACACTTGAAGTCCACTGGAATGTCTTCGCATTCTTGGTCCCTTGATGTATCAAAGAAAGGAAGACATCTTTCTGCAGATTTGGCGACGAACCTCCTTAAAGCCATGAATCCTACCAAATGAACGACTGAACGTCTTTGAATGACTGAGGAGTCTTCATGTCGAGGATGGCACGGATCTTCTCTCGGATTGGCCTTCGATGCCCTTTGACTGACCGAATAACCCGTAAATTTTCCGGCACCAAGGTAGAAAGTACATTTGGTTGGATTAAGTCGCATTGTCGATGTGAATAGTTTGAAAACATTCCTCTAGATCGTCCAAATGTTTATGAATTTGCATACTCTTCACGATCATGTCATCTACATAAACCTCCATGTTCCTCCCCAGATTTGTCTATTGAATATAAAGTTCATCATCCTCTGATAGGTAGCTCCAGCATTAATGAGACCAAAAGTCATTTTTTTGTACGCATACAAGAGCGATTGTGTAATGAATCTTGTTTTGGAATGTCTTCTTTGCACATGGATATTTGATGATAACTGAAAAAGCATCCATAAAGCTTAATAATCGTACACTCAAGTGGCATCGATGAAATTTGATCGATATGGGCGAGAGGATAAAGTCCTTGAGACGAGCTTTGTTGAGGTCGGTGTAGTCGATGCAAACCCGCCACTTTCCATTATGCTTACGCACCAATACTACATTTGCTATCCACTCAAGGGTAATCAATCTCTAGTAGATGAAGTCATGACCGACAATTTTGCAACCTCTTCATCGATGATCTTTTGACGTTCGAGCAAATATCCGCTCTTCTGACGATTTAACCGCTTTTTTGAAGGATCTATCTCCGGTTTATGCTCAAAGAACCTTCCGGTGACTCGGGCATATCTTGTGGCTCCCATGCAAAATATCGACATAGCATCGTAAAAGTTCCATAAGATTCGTCAAGAGGTTACGTAAGCCCAAACCAATCTTTCTTTGTCTTGTCCGGCTTTCAGATGACCAACTCAATTTCTCCGTCCCCCCCAATGAGATTACCAATAGTTACGAGCTACTCTCGGTGAAGGGTTCGATTTCAATTGCCATCGTCTTTTTTTGTTTACTGACCCCATTCCGGATGAAATGATGCGAATTCGATAACATCTTGGGCGAGATCCAAGTCACCCATCACCTCTCCTACTCCGTGTCTTGTGGGGAACTTGATTTTGAAATGTGGGATGGAAGTTCTGACTCAAGAGTGTCAACGTAGGTCTTCCCAAAATGGCGTTGTGGTAGAATCCACATGCACAACATAAAATTTACAAGTTATCTCCACTTGCTTTGGGGTAGTCAAGAAGATGTGGGGAGTTCAATAGTGCAAGCCACTTTGACAGGATCGTTTAGAAACCATATAGAGGAGCCTCTGTCAGACCTCCATTTTGTGCTCATCGAGATGCATTCTTTGATAAGCATGGGCATAAAGAATGTCCACCAGAAGATCCGTTATCTATCATCATTCGCGTTTCACATCCACCGAGCCCACTTGTCTTTGTGATCACCAATGCTCCTTCATGCGGTTCAATGGGCTCAGAAGGATAATCCGCATCTGTAAATGAAATAACAGTTCTCGGGAAAAGCTGTCGACCTTGAGTAGCAGCATTTGTTATTGACATAAGCGAATCAAGATAAGACCTCTCTCTTCCCCTACTAATTTCCCAGCAGACCCACCGGTTATTACATCAACGACTTGTCTTGGCGGTGGTGGAACATTTTGAGCAGTGGTACTTGGCTGTTTGAGCAGATGTACGATCGATAACTTTCTTGATTTTTGTGGTCTTTTTCACCACATATTGAATCCAAGCCACTTTTAATCTTGTTTTCCACAAAATCCTTTAAATTACAACATTCATTAGTGTCGTGACCGTGACTTGATGATAACCACAATATTTACGAGGGTTGCCATGTCCCGTTTTGTAATTATCACGAGGTGGTTCAAAGAAAATTTGGTTTGGATCGATCCAAAATTATCGACCTCTCGTATTCAACTTGGGTATAAACCTTATTAACCTGAGGGTAGGAGCAGTGCACGACTACTACCTTGTCGCCACGAGTTATTGTATTTCTTGAACTACCTTACGCCTTTGGTTATATCCTCCCCTTTTCCGATCAACATCGGTCTTGGGAACCTCTACCTCCTTTGATTGGCTCAAAGAAGGATTCTTGAGACTATTCATAGCCTCTTCCACAACAATATAGCCTTACGCGCCTTGTCAAAGGCTTCGCTTGAAACTCTTCGGATGGTGAAACATCAATTTCTTTTACCAATTTCTCCGATTTAACAGATCCGGCCATTACGGAATAATCAATGACTTGGAGATCATTAAGATCGGACACTGTCCGACCGCTTCCCTAAACCTCTTTACATATTGGCCTAAAGATTCATTGGTGAGCTCTTGGGACTTGTCTTAAAGAACACTGTAGGCTTCCCCTTCTTCTTGGTTGCTTCCAAAACGAGCATGGAACTTATCACAAAGTTCAGGTCCACGAGGAGATAGAATCAGATGGTAAAGTCCCCATCCACCGCATCTGGCGTCTTTTCTCAAAGTAGTGACAAAAGTGTGACATTTAGCAAACATTAGTAAAGTCGTAGTAATCCATTAATCCACAAACGCTTTGACTATGGTCATAAGGATCTCGACCCATCATAGCTCTCCATGCGAGGTAATTTTTGGTAGCATCTCGCTTTCCGGAGAATATCGGAGAAAAAAGGGATGCCTTCTTACCGTAAACATCTTTCACTGTTGGACCTCGCCCAATTGTTTTGAAGTTCTTTCAACTCTCTAACGGAAAATCAACACCTTGAGGTTGTGATGAGATCTCCTTTTTCCGGGCGACACTAGGTTTTGGAATGGATCGACCCTTCCCCGCCGATCTTACGCCTTTACGGGACTTCTTGATTTACTAGGTCGTAAAATTTCATCCTCATGATGAGAACGATTGTGGATTGTATATTCTCCTTCGGGTTTTCGACATAATTTCTCTCGACACGCTTCTTCGTCTTTCATCGTTGTGATGAATTGATCTAACGTTGTCGATTGCTTTCTTGGTAGAAAGGCGTTCTCGCTCCTCGATCTCTCGCTACTACGAGAATGATCCTGGACACACGTCGTAGAATGTTCCGGCTCCTTACCCTTCCGGCGAGGTACTTCCTTATACTACTTTGTCCTTGGAATGAATATGGCTAGATGCTTCGTCTCTCAACTCATTCACCGAAGCATTTGTTTGACTATATCTTCCCTTTGTCTTAACAGAACCTCCAAAGCCTTATCCGCTTCGTCGCCGTCCTCGCATGACTTGGTAGTTCGGTCCTCTTGACCACTTGGCGATGAGTTGAGTTTTGGCGAACCCTACCCGTTCGGATTGGGATCACGCCTTATCGGCGTTAAAGACTAACTTCCGTCTCGGCTCCACCGTGGATCTTGGACGAAGTTCTTACGAAGTGTTCTTAGAAGCCGTCTCTCACGACCACTTTAGAAGGACCCAACCGATCCTTTCTTTTGAGATCGAGGCGTTGATGAACTAATGACCATCGCTTTGCCTTAGGTGTTCCATCTCTCCTCCTCATCATCTTTGAAGCAAATTTAAACAATTGTGATTGAAAAGAGCCCTCCTTCTAGCGCTTGATGTTAACGCCAAGATCTTTCGTCGCGTCCCAATCACCTAAAACGCGTCCGATCCCGCAGCGTAAAACACAATAAACACCACAAACGTGGGCGGTTCGGTGGGGATAGCTTCAGCGTGAGAATCGATGATGTGAATTCTGAGGTTTATCGAAAAGCGGAGGCTATATCGCCTAGTGTATTGATATCAAGAGATAATAATAATTCTCGTGAATATCGATTCTAAATGAAGAAGAGTATGAAAACGTATTCTCTTGGTGGAACTTCTTCGCCAAGTTATACCCTCACGGCACGAATTACCGTCTTACACCCACTACTACGACACATTCCCTTTACCCGATGGATTCTGCTTAATTGCATGTAGTTTGTTCTTTGCTTTTGATCATTTGTTTCTACTGTAATAGATTACAATCCCATCACATTAATGCATGGCGGTTCTTTAGTCAACAAACATGCTTTTCATCATTACTGGTCAAAGATTGTAGATATTTAAAATGTCTAAATGATTGATCCATTGACCGGCTTGGTCTTATAAGTTTGAAATGAAAATGATATGATAATTAGAACGTAATTGATTTTAATAATTCAATAATAAAGGCGATAGAATAAAATAATAAAGCGATATATTTGGTAGAAAGGGATAAAATATCAAACCCAACAAATAGGGTATGGGATAATTTGATTGGTGAAAGGCAGTTGAGAGGAGAATGGTTTGTAATTGTACGAGTAAGTGAGTCACGGAGTGGATTGCGCTAGCTGTGGCACGGTGAGAGTTGAAGAAAAAGAGTCATCTTCAAAGATGTGAGGCTAGTGACGGAGTGATGGCAATGCCAATGGCCCCTACCAAAAAACCATAATTGTATATCCTCACTCCACACCCTCAGCCCATCTTTAACTTCTAATTAATTAATTATATCATAATTATTTTAAAACAAAATTACATATAATTTTTATAATAATTTTTTTTATCAAAAATATTAAAATTCAGTAGTAACACCCATTTGACGTCAACTGAGGTGAACCACTCTCATCTTGACACATTTTGGATTTTCTTTTTAATAATTCATGTAATAATACTAAATGTTTATATTGGATTTGGTTTGTTTTACTAGTACGAATAATAAGTGAAATGATAAATAGAATGGAGCAGAGAGGAGTGTGAAATGATTTATTTTATTATAATTAGAATAATTTATTCTATAATCTACTCCAAAAAATAAAATTTAATAATAAGTTAAATAATTGAAAAAATTTTATTATAATTGAAATGATTCATTTCATAATTTCTTTATTTAATATTAATTAATTTTAAAATTAAATAAAAGAATATGCGTTAAAATTTAAGACGGGAGACAGAAAATTTGATAACAGATTCTGCTCTCGAAAAGCTCAGTCTCTACTTACATCAATGTCCATACACAATCACGCGCAGCAACGCCTTGGAAAATGCGCGTGCCCAAACGTGAGGAAGACAAACTGAGCTGGAAGCAGGTAAGTTAGGGCCCCACAAATGATGATACTCCATAAATTTGGGGCGAACACCCTTTTAATGGAGAAATTCGAGTACTACAAGTTAAAGTGAGCTGTAGGCTGATCTATGTTCTTCTATTCGTAAGTCTAAAGACTAAAATAGACCCAACCATGATGCTGACTTTTAAGAACATCGTGGTTCGTTCATACACACAAGTTCAAATAAAAACATGTAACAAAAAAATTATTCAGGGACAATTATTATTTAATATAAAAATAAAATAAAGAGTATGGTGACTAAAATGGTTATTTTGCCCTTGTCTAGCAGATTAGCAATGTGCCCTCTTGAGTCTTGACCCAGAAAAAAAAAAACAAAGGTGGTCAAGTTGATATTAGGGCTATAATTAAGACTGAAATCTTGAGTCTGTCTGTCTTGTAGTAATTAAGAGATTCTTTCAATAATTAGGTTCTAACTTTTTAATCCACATATTTGATGATGATGTGATCTCAAATAGGAGTACTATTATTACTCCATCCTTCATATGTCGTTTGCGTTTTAAATAATTTTATTTTTAAAATTATTTATCGTTTTGGAGAATTAATTATATTCTTTTTAAAATTATTTATAAGCATACAAAATATTACGTATGAGAGAGAGTATGAGATAAATATAATAATAAATAAAAATTTAAGTATATTATAAATAATTAATATTTTTAATTTTTGTGCATGTGATATATTATGAGACCCAGGGAATAATTAATTTAACAGTTGACAAGAATGATTAAACATGATCAGTGGCCGAAAGAATCACTCAAAGTAAGGGATTGGGATTAATAAACTTATTTTTTACTACTACTACTACATTAATAATTACTCAAAGTTAAAATTACAATCATTAGTAGTATTTCAGTCAACATTCTTTGGAATTCCCAATCACGTCTTTTCTTTACCCATCCAGAATGATTTTCTTCCTCCTTTAAATCTCTCTACCATTGAAATTCATCTTTTAGGCTCAGCTTATAAAAGGGATTGATGCTACTCAATCAATCCTGCAATATATGTTTGGTCAGTCTACACTCAAACACAAATATATCTTTTTTATACTCCATATAACTTTATTTTTTATTATTAATCTTCAAAAATTAAAACTTATTGTAAAATGTAAATATTATTATGAAAAGTTGTGATTAAGTATGTCATATACAAACTTTACTATTTAAAAAACACAGAACTCTAATTTTCAATTAAAAGTACAATAATAAATCATCATTTCAAGGTAATAAATCATCGTTACAATAATCTTATAGTTCTTTTCTCTATTTCTTTTTTTTTCTTTTTTGTCCTTCATAAAAAAGGGTGACCATGGCACTTGAACCTTAATGATAATCGTTTGGATTAGAGTAATGAAGATAGAAATAAAACGACTCATTCATATAAAATAAAAAAATGTATTTAGTTGCTATTAAAATGAAAAAAAAATTGTATTTGATTTCTTTGGGGAGAGAGAATATAAGGAATAATTAATTTCATTCTTTTAATCCAAACGTATCATAAATGTATGAATGTCAGGACCTAATTTTTAATTAATAAATTTTATTTTATCTTTATTCTAAACGATAAAAATTAAAGTTAAAGATGATATATACAAATTAAGAAATAAAAGAATGTTGGCGTAGACACTAAAAAATATTTGGTACCGCGACGACAACGTAGTAACAACCAATCATTGATGATTTCTACAACATAATAATTGTCGAATCTGAGAAAATAACAA
The DNA here is from genome assembly GCA_020205615.1 of Panax quinquefolius. Classification (NCBI taxonomy): domain Eukaryota; kingdom Viridiplantae; phylum Streptophyta; class Magnoliopsida; order Apiales; family Araliaceae; genus Panax; species Panax quinquefolius. Next base: position 82,423 of record JAINUW010000139.1, read on the forward strand.
CATAACCATTAAAAAAAGTTGTCACGGGAACTATTACATTTAACTATTAAAATACCCGACAATAAAGGAATAGTAAAGCACAATTTCACTACAGTATTCCACAGTATTGAATTAATAATTGGCACGGTAACAAGGGTAATAATCGAAAGTTACGTATTTAAAAGTCGCAAGTACCGGACAATTTCAGAGTTCGGAGAAAGAAAATTCAACATGTAAATAACATTGTATACATAAATATATGTGATATTAATAAATTACGTAAATAACGTAGAAGATGGACAAATATAATAATAATAATGAATAGTAAAGAAAAATAATCTTGGTAAATTAAAGGTAATTTTGAAATGTGAAAATTATGTCAAAATTATATGTGGTTGATTGAAGATAATCCTAAAATGTGAAAATTGTGATAAAATAATGTGTGATAGATTAAATATAATTTTAAAATGTGAAAATACTAAAGTTGATTATGCTTTGGCTATAAAGGAGGGTTTAGCATAAGGAGTTGGAATAACCTTGTTACTTGTTCTTCCTCTCCCCTCTCCCCTCTATAAATAGTATTTTTTAGTGTGAATGTTTCTTTTAGTGTGACAAATATACTTGGAGTACTGCTACAGACACAAACTATTTTACAAATATTTTACGAATTGCTGATATGGCATACTCCACCTCAGTATATTGATCAACAAATTATTTCAATGTAGTCTTCGACCCCACCCATGATATCTTTGAGGTGGAGTATGCCACATCGTAGATTTATAAAATATTTGTAGAATAGTTTGTATATCTAGCATTATTCATATACTTGAATGTAGCATCAGTAAGTGCGATGATTGTTCAAGTAAGTCTTTTCTGTAAAGTATAGTTAACAAACACTCACTGTAAGACCCCAACTTATTATTAATGAAATTTAATTTTCTCTATTTATTATTTTGAAATAGTAAGGGTTGATTTGATTAATGTGGATAGTTATGGGTAAAATACATGAATATTTCAAAATAAGAAAGTGGTTATAAAATATTCATTGTTGTCGGGGAATATTCGTTTGGTCGTGGAATATTAAATCTTTGTCGGGGAATATTAAATACGCCAGTAGCATGACCGTATGGGCCCCATAACTGAAAGCGATTGGATGAAGAAAGCGACAAAAAATAAGTGGTTTAAAAATAAGCAGGCAGAAGTTATTCACAGATTAATCTTGTTAAAATACCCCGGTGGTTTAAAACACGATACACTGCAGTATTGCACCAATTGTTGATTCTTACGTAAAGGCACTTCAATAATGGTTACTGATAATTCTTTATTCGAGTATTTTATTGAGTTAATAATTGTTGCGTTGATATTTTATATTCTTTGTTGTTTTGATAATTGTCATTACACAAGTATTTTTCATTATCGAAGCAATAATTCATATTATCGAATAATATTATTAGATAACATTATTGGCAATGTCTAGAAAGTTACGTCTAAGGAGAGGTTTGGTCACCTAATTGCGGCTTGCCAAGTAAGAAAAAATTCTTATTGGAAAGCCCCCTTTCCGGAACGCGCCTGGTTGTCGATATTGTGATTCGTAATATTATTTGTGAATAATTAATTATTGATTCATATGATGAGGAAAATATTGATTTTATGTGGATATAGATGGAGAAAATTTTTAATGTGACAATTGTTGAAAATTAAAATTTTATCTTTTTACGATAAAATAATTCATTTAAATATATTATTATATTTTAATAATATAATAATGGTGATATTTTTACAACGAATGTAGGATATATGAGTATACGAGGAGGAAAGTATATTTTGTTGCAATAAATGTTTAAAACATGTTAAACATGTCGATTGGACCCCATTTATTGACCGAAATTTGATTATAGCACCTGTAAAATCCCCGTTTGTGGATTTCGATCAATTTACATTTGGAATTTGGAAAAAATTTTTTTATAAAGTTGTAGAGAATTGAATTTCCTATAAAAACTTGCGAGATTCGAATTTTTCTGATAGAAGGGCTATTTATTATGAATTATTGAAGTTCAGAAGCTCCGAAATAATTGATTTATGGAAGTTTTAAATATTTTTAATTATAAAAACGTTTTTTGTTTGTTTTGTGGGCTACAACATGTGCAAAATGAGCTGAGATCAGATCTAAAGAAGGTTGGCGTAGAAATTTTAATATATATATTAATATTTTATTAAATTTTCTGCTTTGGTGTTCTAAGCATTTTCCTATAAATAGGGTGCTTAGGTTAGAATTGAAAATCACACTTAAAGCTGAAGTTTTTCTCTCTATATTATCGCGTATTCTTGTGAGTATTTTGAGTATACTTTGAGTATTGCTATATCGGTGCAAGTCCAAGTCATAGCTTTATATCAGGTGTTTAATTTAGAGAAGTCGATCTTTCGAGGTAAGGGATATTTTTTTTTTCGTAATGATATTATTTCTTCAATATCATTATGCTAAAATATTGATCTGAAGTTTTATCAAATTTGGAACTTTTGATGTCAGATTCTTATTCACGTATACAAGACTTTATTCACGATACTCTGATCTTTATTCACGAATACGGACTATTCATCAAAAAATGAAACTTCTTCTTTTTTTGTCTAAAATATCTACTATGGATACTAGCTTTGATTGTATCCATGTTTTGATCATTCTTGAATTTTACACCACTTCGTGATTATTTTTGAGGTATTTTGGACGTGGATAAAAAAAAAAGTACGAATCCTTAATCCTTAATCCTTGTCATTTTGTTTCTTTGGATTCGTTTCTTTAAAAATATTTTTCATAATCTTGATCTTAAATGATGATATTATGGAATATCTTTGGCACTGTAGTGCAAAGATGAATGATTTTCGAAGAATATCTTTGGCTTGTAGTCAAAGATGAGCAGTGTTTAGATGAACATGACCGGTGATGAATATCTTTGGCCTGTAGTGCAAAGATGAATATTTGATTCGAGATATATATTGATTGATGTTGAGGGGATAAAAGATGAGCGATGAACTTTTAAATTCATACATAGAAAATAGTAGTTTGCATTCTCTACTTAACTCTTCTAATGAATTATTATTTCCTACTGCGAATATTGATTCAAAATTTGTTGTCTATTGTATTCTATTAGATTTTTCCTGTTGAAGACTAACGATAATTTGTTGTATATTATCTTAGTCATAATATTCTTTTTGGGCTAGTTGAGCTCACCCTTTTCCTTTTGTTCCATTTTTCTTCTCGGGAGGCGAGAATATAAAAGTACAGTCGGGGTATGGAATGAAGGTTTTAGAAAGAGTTGTTTAGTAGTCCTCACCATTTTGTAAAATAATGTATCAATAAATGTGATGAGGATTTATTTGAGTATAGATATTGTACAGAAGATAATATTTGTATTCAAACTCACGCTTTTTCTTGTTGTAATAATAAAGTTGTAGTTGTTTACGTACCATGTATTGACAACTCGAATGGGTGATGTATACCTATTTTGGGGGCGTCACGGTTGGTATTAGAGCTTAGGGATATGATCTCTGGCGGAGATCGGGGAATAGAACTAGGAGGGAGAGAGCGAGTAAATCCTTCGCTAGTGTGTCCTATCTAAGCTTATTTGTTAGTTAGTCGAGTATATAGGGATATTTTGTGATATATTAATTTCCTTAATTAACCCTTGTTTTATAGCGGTATTTGAGAATGTCGATTGAGAATATTAACAATGGAAATGAGACCGTGGAGCGCTTTGTACTCACCAACGAGGAGAACGTGCAACAGTGGCAATGTTCTCCTGTGAACAACACCACCGAAAGAGATGATGAAGCGAGGGGATGTTTAGAAGTTTTTGCAGTTCATGCAAAAATCGACGAGGAGACTCGTGTTCAAAATACTGAGGAGAAAATGATAGTAATTCACGGGTTACTGACCCAAGCGATTCAAAGAGTTGGGACCACGAATTTAAGGGAAAGCGGATCCGATCACGGCGGAATCATGGGTCAGCAAATTACCAAGATATTCGATGTCTTGGGATGTACGGAGAACAAAGGTTCCATTCGCCACCTTTATGTCCGTGGCGTGGCGTTCATCGGTGGGAGTGCGTGAAGCGTACCCATCCGGTGCACTCGGCATGTCTTGGGAGGCGTTTGAGAACTATTTAATGACAAATACTTTCACGAAAGTGTTCGTCGTATGAAGGAAGTGGAGTTTATTATCTTTGAAGCGAGAACAACATGGCGATTGTCTCAAAGATGCGAGGCAAAGTTTTCGAGTTATCCAGTTTTGCACCTCATTTGGTGGAGAATGAGAAGCGTATGACGCGGATGTTTCTTAGAGGTTTGAAGCAAGATACGTCGATATCTCATTTCTCATAAATTTTCTCTCTATTCAGGATGTTGTAAATAGGGCTCAATTATTAGAAGCGAGATAACGATAATACCAATGTTGAGGACCACTGACGAGGATCGTACACAGAGATAGCGATCAATGAATAATGATAACTAAGCGGAGAAAGAAGCAGACGGACAAAATGGTAACCACTCTGGTGGTAATCATGGCCATGAAAATAGAAGAAGCGAGTCGGGAGGAGATTTTAAAAAGAGGAGATTTAACAATGACCATGTGAAGACGAGCAGTCTTGCAAAGAATCGGTTCTAAGGAAGGAAGAGCGACCACCGGTCGTATGCTACAAATGCGAAAAAAGAGGACATATCGGTCAAACCGCCCACAATAGTTCAAGGTATGCTATAATTGTGGAAAGGAAGGACATATCGCTCGAGATTATCTGATGAATGAAACCTAGTTAATGAGGGACGGTGACTCAAAGTATCCCGGAAAAGTCAAAGTCAACGATTCCGGAAGGCGTTTGTTGTGGATTGGTCATAATGCGAAGAACCCAAACGAGGTGATCGCGGGTAATTTATTTATAAATTCTTACAAAGTTTATACCTTACTTGATCACGGTCTTTACCCATTCATTTTTCTCTCCGCGTGTGCTCAACGTTTAAACTTGACTCAGGAGAAATTAGACTTTGACCTATCTGTGGAAACTCCGTTAGAGAAACTTTCATCACATCCAACATTTATAAATCTTGTTTGATTCAAGTTGGCACCATCACCTTTTTGTTGACCTTATCTCTTTAAAGATACTTGCTTTTGATGTGATTTTAGGGATTGATTGGTTAACTACTCATCATGCCAAAATTGATTGTTTTCGTAAGGTTGTTAGTTTTCATATTCCTAACCAACCACATTTATGCAATTCAAGCAACTAAACCATTAAAATCAATCAACATCATATCTAATCATAAAGCTATTCGTTTATTGAAAAAGCGGATGTCAAGCTTTCTTAGCCCATGTTATGGATTTGAATAAAGACACGTCAAATTTGAATAATATTCTGTTGTTATTGACTTTTCTGACGTATTTCGAAGAACTTCGGTCTACCCCGAGCGTGAAGTTGAATTTTTATTGATCTTGAACACTGTACAAAGCCCATTTCTAAAACCCCATATCGAATGGCTCCTATTGAACTTGGGAGTTAAAGGTCCAACTACGAGAATTGTTGGACATCCGGTTTCATTAAATCTAGTACATCTCCTGGGTGCTGCCTCTGTTTTATTCGTAAAGAAGAAAGGCGGAGTATGCGACTTTGTATTGACTATCGGGGAATTGAACCATGTCACCATCAAGAATAGGTATCCTCACCTCGTATTGATGACTTGTTTGACCCGATTGCAAGGGCACAATTCTTTTCAAAATCGATCTTCGTTCTAGATATCATCGGTGAAGATTAGGCGAGGATATTCAAAGGCGCCTTTAGAACTCGATGATGGGCATTATGAATTCTTAGTCATGTCTTTCGGATCGACTAATGCTCCTCATGACTTTCATGGATATGATGAACCGAGTATTTAAGGAATATTTGGATCGATTCGTTGTTGTCTTTATTGATGACATCCTTATATATTCCAAAAGTCGTGAAGATCATGAGCACCATTTGAAATTTGGTACTCCAAAGGCCGTGAAAACCAACTATATGCCAAATTGAAGAAATCGCGAGTTCGGCGAGGAAGTAGCATTTCTTGGGCACGTGGTGTCAAAACATGGAGTATCAAGTGGATCCGCGAAGATTGAAGCAATACAAAGTTGGGAAGCAACCGAAGTCGGTGGATCAAATCACGTAGCTTTTTGGGCTTATTTGGTTATTATCGGAGATTCGTGGAAGGATTTTCTCGAATCGCTACTCCATTAACTCATTAACTTCGGAAGGATAAAAAATTCGTTTGGAGCGAAGAATGCGAGAAGAGTTTCCAAGAGCTTAAGAGGAGACTTATTTTAAGACTGTTCTAACAATACCATCTGGTTCGGATGGATTTGTTATCTCTGCCGATGCTTGAGGGCAAAGGGTTAGGATGTGTTCTCATGCAAGCGTGGGAAAGTCATAGCCTATGCCTCGTGACAACTTAAAGAGTATGAGAGGAATTATCCTACTCATGATCTAGAGTTAGCGGTGATCGTTTTGCATTAAAGATATGGAGGCACTATCTATATGGGGAGAAAGTGGAGATATATTCGGACCATAAAAGCCTTAAATATTTCTTCACTCAAAAAGAACTCAACATGCAACAATGGTGACGTTGGCTCGAGCTATTGAAAGACTACGACCACACTATTCAATACCATCCTGGAAAAGCGAGCGTGGTAATTGACGGCGTTGAGTAGAAGATCATATCACGAACGAGTGCGATGATGTCAGTATATCGCGACAGAGCCAACTTTAATAGAAAAAGTTAAAGTTGCTCTCCACCCAGGCCGGGAGGCGATGCGTATGAAGAAGAAAGTACAAGAAGGAGCTATTAGGAAGCGAGAATTGATGAAAAAGGAATACTTGAGTCCACTCTAGACTTTGTGTTCTAACGACTCGATTTGAAGTACAAGATTATGATGGAGGCACACAATACACCATTTGCAATCCATCTTGGAAGTACTAAAATGTATCGTGATCTTGACATACATTTTGGTGGAACAATATGAAGAGAGAGATTGCAAAGTTTATCTCGATGTGTTTAAGTTGTCGGCGTGTAAAGGCGAACATCTAGTACCTAAGGGTCCGTTGCAACCACTTGAGATTCGAAATGGAAGTGGGAACACATTACCATGGATTTCGATTCACGGGTCTTCCTACGGTTTCTCGGGGCATCAATGCTATTTGGGTTATTGTTGATAGATTAACCAAGTCCGCTCATTTCTTGCCGATCACGGAGACTTATTCACTTGAACGTCTTCTTTAGTATGTACGTGAATGAGATTGTGAGGTTGCATGGCATGCACTGTATCCATAGTTTTGGATCGTGACCCAAGATTCACTTCAAGATTTTGGGTTAGCTTGCAAAAAGCTATGGGCGCAATTTACGATTCATTTCGGCATACCATCCTCAAGCAGACGGACAATCGAAAGGACTATTCAAACTCTTGAAGATTTATTAAGACTCGTGTCCTGAGACTTCAAAGGCGGTTGGGATAAGTATTTACCATTGGTGGAATTCTCCTACAACAACATTATCGAGCAAGTATAGGTGTAGCTCCATTTGAAGCATTATATGGACGAAAAGTGTGTCGCTCTCCATTATGTTGGGACGAGGTGGGGGTGAAGCAACCTTTGTTGGGACCCGAGTTGAATACGTATGACTACGAAAAAGATCCAAATGATTCGACAAGCGTATACAAAGCGGCACAAGATCGACAAAAGAGTTATGCGGATCTTCATCGAAAGGACGTGGAAATTAGTGTAGGGGATCATGTATTATTGCGAAGTTGCTCCGTGGAAGGGAGTTACAAGATTTGGGGAGAGAGGAAAGCTCAATCCACGATTTATTGGTCCATTTCAAATTCTTGAATGGAAGTAGGAAATGTAGCCTATAGACTTGCGTTACCTCAAGTATGTCTCGTGTTCATAATGTGTTTCACATATCATGCTTCAGTAAATATGTGAAAGACCGAACCACGTTATAGAATTAGAAACCGGACGAAATAATAGAAGACTTAACGTATGAGGAGGTACTTCACAAGATCTTGGATAGGAAGGAGCATGTCCTACGCTATGAAAGGTCATACCACAAGTTAAAGTTTTGTGGAGGAATCATGCTTATAGAGGAAATGACACAGGAATTAGAAAGCGGAAATGAAAGCGAGGTATCCTCACCTTTTCGAGACACAGAATGCGCACGTCAATTTCGAGGACGAAATTTCATAAGGAGGGAGGTTGTAAGACCCCAACTTATTATTAATGAAATTTAATTTTCTCTATTTATTATTTTGAAATAGTAAGGGTTGATGTGATTAATGTGGATAGTTAGGGGTAAAATACGTAAATACTTCAAAAATAAGCAAGTGGTTATAAAATATTCATTGTTGTTGTCGGGGAATATTCGTTTGGTCGTGGAATATTAAATCTTTGTCGGGGAATATTAAATGCGACGGTATGACCATGTGTGGGCCCCATGTGAAAGCGATTGGATGAAGAAAGCGACAAAAATAAGTGGTTTAAAAATAATGGCGTAGTTATTACAGATTAATATTGTTAAAATACCCGGTGGTTAAAAACGAAGCTTATACCAGTATTGCACCAATTGTTGATTCTTACGTGAAGAAGGCACTACTCAATAATGGTTACGTAATTCTTTATTCGATTATTTTATTGAGTTAATAATTGTTGCGTTGATATTTTATATTCTTTGTTGTTTGATAATTGTCATTACACGGTATTTTTCATTATCGAAGCAATAATTCATATTATCTCGAATAATATTATTAGATAACATTATTGGCAATGTCTAGAAAGTTACATCTAAGAGAGGTTTGGTCACCTAATTGCGGCGCCAGATGAAGAGAATTCTTATTGGAAAGCCCCTCTTTCTGAGGAGGCGCACGGTCATCGATATTGTGATTCTGTAATATTATTTGTGAATAATTAATTATTGATTCATATGATGAGGAAAATATTGATTTTATGTGGATATAGATGGAGAAATTTTTAATGTGACAATTGTTGAAAATTGAAATTTTATCTTTTTACGATAAAATAATTCATTTAAATATATTATTATATTTTAATAATATAATAATGGTGATATTTTTACAACGAATGTGGGATATATGAGTATCTGAGGAGGAAGAGTATTTTGTTGCAATAAATATTTAAAACATGTTAAACATGTCGGTGGACCCCATTTATCGACCGAAATTTGATTATAGCTGTAAAATCCCCGTTTGTGGATTTCGGTCAATTTCATTTGGAATTTGGAAAACTTTTTTTCTGCAAAGTTGTAGAGAATTGAATTTCCTATAAAAACTCACGAGATTCGAGATTTTCTGATAGAAGGGCTATTTATTATGAATTATTGAAGTTCCAAAGCTTCAAATAATTGATTTATGGAAGTTTTAAAATATTTTAATTATAAAAACGTTTTTTTGTTTGTTTTTGTGGGCTACAACATGTGCATAATGAGCTGAGATCAGATCTAGGAAGGTGGGCGTAGAAATCTTAATATATATATTAATATTATATTAAATTTTTTCGCTTTTGGTGTTTTAGCATTTTCCTATAAATAGGGTGCTTAGGTTAGAATTGAAAATCACATGCGGCTGAAGTTTTTCTCTCTATATTATTGAGCGTATTCTTGTGAGTATTTTGAGTATACTTTGAGTATTGTTGTTAGGCGGTGCAAGTTCCTTCAAAGACTATGTCAGATTATTCATTAGAAATCTTAATCTTTCGAGGTAAGGGATGTTAATTTCTTCTCAAATGATATTATTTCTTCAATATCATTATGCTAAAATATTGGTTGAAACTTTTGGAACTTTTCCATGTGGGGTTACTTTATTCATGAGTTCTTATTCATGAGTTCTTATTCACGAGTTACTATTCATGAGTTACTATTCACGAGATTCTTATTCACAGTTATTATTCATGAAGCGTGAAGATGTTTTTTGTGGAATTTCTATCTTTTGGTGTCTGAGTTACTTATTCACGTGATCGGACTATTCACGATATCGACAATTATTCACGATACTAAGACTATTCATAGAAAAATAAAATTTCTTCTTTTGTCCAAAATATCTATTACGGATACTAGCTTTGATTGTATCCATGTTTTGATCATTCTTAAATTTTACATCACTATGATTATTTTTGAGGTATTTTTGAACATGGATAAAACAAAGTACGAATCCTTAATCCTTAATCCTTGTCATTTTGTTTCACTAGATTCGTTTCTTTAAAAATATTTTCCATCATCCTCGGTTTTAAATGATGATATTATTGAATATCTTTTGGCACAGTAGTGCAAAGATGAATGATTTTGAAGAATATCTTTGGTAGTAGTGCAAAGATGAGCAGTGTTTAGATGAACATGATTAATCGATGAATATCTTTGGCTGTAGTGCAAAGATGAATATTTGATTCAGATGTATATTGATTGATGTTACAGGATAAAAGATAGATGATGAACTTTTAAATTCATACATAGAAGATAGTAGTTTGCATTCTCTCTTAACTCTTCTAATGAATTATTATTTCATTGCGAATATTGATTTAAAATTTGTTGTCTATTGTATTCTATTAGATTTTTTCCTGTTGAAGACTAACGATAAATTTGTTGTATATTATCTTAGTCATAATATTCTTTCTTTGGGCTAGTTGAGCTCACCCTTTTCCTTTTTGTTCCATTTTCTTCTCGGGAGGCGAGAATATAAGCGAGTGCAGTCTGGGGTATGGAATGAAGGTTTTAGAAAGAATTGTTTAGTAGTCCTCACTATTTTGTAAAATAATGTATCAATAAATGTGATGAGGATTTATTTGAGTATAGATATTGTCTGAAGATAATATTTGTATTCAAACTCACATTTTTACGGTTGTAATAATAAAGTTGTAGTTGTTTCTGTACCATGTATTTGACAACTCAGAATGGGTGATGTATACCTATTTTGGGGGCGTCACACTATAGACTTGCGTTACCTCCAAGTATGTCTCGTGTTCATAATGTGTTTCACATATTTGTACTTAGTAAAATATGTGAAAGACCCGAACCACGTTATAGAGTTAGAAGCAGGACAAAATAATAGAAGACTTAACGTATGAGGAGGTACTGTCAAGATCTTGGATAGGAAGGAGCATGTCCTACTGCATGCGAAAGGTCATACCACAAGTTAAAGTTTTGTGGAGGAATCATCTTTATAGAGGAAATGACACTGAATTGGAAGCGGAAATGAAAGCGAGGTATCCTCACCTTTTCGAAACACCAGAATACGTGACGTCAATTTCGAGGACGAAATTTCATAAGGAGGGAGGTTGTAAGACCCCAACTTATTATTAATGAAATTTAATTTTCTCTATTTATTATTTTGAAATAGTAAGGTTGATGTGATTAATGTGGATAGTTAGGGTAAAATCATAAATACTTTAAAATAAGCAAGTGGTTATAAAATATTCATTGTTGTCGGGGAATATTCGTTTGGTCGTGGAATATTAAATCTTTGTCGGGGAATATTAAATACGACCAGCAACCATGTAATGGGCCCCATAATGAAAAGCGATTGGATGAAGAAAAGACAAAAATAAGTGGTTTAAAAATAACTACAGTAGTTATTACAGATTATCTTGTTAAAATACCGTTGGTTAAAACACGAGTAGCACACCAGTATTGCACCAATTGTTGATTCTTACGTAAGAAGGCACTACTCAATAATGGTTACTGATAATTCTTTATTCGATATTTTATTGAGTTAATAATTGTTGCGTTGATATTTTATATTCTTTGTTGTTTTGATAATTGTCATTTACAATTATTTTTCATTATCGAAGCAATAATTCATATTATCTGAATAATATTATTAGATAACATTATTGGCAATGTCTAGAAAGTTACATCTAAGGAGAGGTTTGGTCACCTAATTAATTGCCGTAGAAGAAGAAATTCTTATTGGAAAGCCCCCTCTCTGAGGAAGCGCTAACGGTTGTCGATATTGTGATTCTGTAATATTATTTGTGAATAATTAATTATTGATTCATATGATGAGGAAAATATTGATTTTATGTGGATATAGATGGAGAAAATTTTAATGTGACAATTGTTGAAAATTGAAATTTTATCTTTTACGATAAAATAATTTATTTAAATATATTATTATATTTTAATAATATAATAATGGTGATATTTTTACAACGAATGTGGGATATATGAGTATCTGAGGAGGATGAGTATTTTTGTTGCAATAAATGTTTAAAACATGTTAAACATGTTGGTGGACCCCATTTATTGATTGAAATTTGATTATAGCTTTTGTAAAATCGCCGTTTGTGGATTTCGATCAATTTTGTTTGGAATTTGGAAAAACTTTCTTCTACGCAAAGTTGTAGAGAATTGAATTTTCTATAAAAACTCATGAGATTCGAATTTTCTGATAGAAGGGCTATTTATTATGAATTATTGAAGTTATGAAGCTCAAAATAATTGATTTTGGAAGTTTAAAATATTTTAAATAATAAAACGTTTTTTTTGTTTGTTTTGTGGGCTACAACATGTGCAAAATGAGCTGAGATCAGATCTAAGAAGGTTGGCGTAGAAATTTTAATATATATATTAATATTTTATTAAATTTTCGCTTTGGTGTTCTAAAGATTTTCCTATAAATAGGGTCTTGGGTTAGAATTGAAAATCACACCGAAAATGAAGTTTTTCTCTCTATATTATCGAGCGTATTCTTGTGAGTATTTTGAGTATACTTTGAGTATTGCTATACGGTGCAAGTCCAAGTCATAGCTTTATATCAGGTGTTTAATTTAGAAGTCTTGATCTTTCGAGGTAAGAGATATTATTTTTTTCGTAATGATATTATTTCTTCAATATCATTATCTTTGAAATATTGATCTGAAGTTTTTATCAAATTTGAAACTTTTGGTGTCTGAGTTACTTATTCACGATATCTGAGACTATTCACATATCTGATCTTATTCATTTATCACTAAGACTATTCATGAAAAATGAAAAAATTTTCTTTTCAGATCAAAATATCTATTACGGATACTAGCTTTGATTGTATATATGTTTTGATCATTCTTGAATTTTACACCATTATAATTATTTTTGAGGTATTTTGGACATGGATAAAATAAAGTACGAATCCTTAATCTTTAATCCTTGTCGTTTTGTTTCCTTTGGATTCGTTTCTTTAAAAATATTTTTCATCATCCTCGGTCTTAAATGATGATATTATTGAATATCTTTGGCCTATAGTGCAAAGATGAATGATTTCTGAAGAATATCTTTGGCCCGTAGTGCAAAGATGAACAGGTGTTTAGATGAACATGACCAAGTGATGAATATCTTTGGCTGTAGTGCAAAGATGAATATTTGATTCAGGATATATATTGATTGATGTTACTGAGGATAAAAGATAGACGATGAACTTTTAAATTCATACATAGAAGATGATAGTTTGCATTCTCTACTTAACTCTTCTAATGAATTATTATTTCCTGCGAATATTGATTTAAAATTTGTTGTCTATTGTATTCTATTTGATTTTTTCTGTTGAAGACTAATAGTAATTTGTTGTATATTATCTTAGTCATAATATTCTTTCTTTGGGCTAGTTGAGCTCACCCTTTTTCCTTTTTGTTCCATTTTTCTTCTCGGGAGGCGAGAATATAAGCGAAAGCATGAAAGTGGGGTATGGAATGAAGGTTTTAGAAAGAGTTGTTTAGTAGTCCTCACCATTTTGTAAAATAATGTATCAATAAATGTGATGAGGATTTATTTGAGTATAGATATTATCTAGAAGATAATATTTGTATTCAAACTCACAGATTTCTTGTTGTAATAATAAAGTTGTAGTTGTTTACATACCATGTATTGACAACTCAAAATGGGTGATGTATACCTATTTTGGGGGCGTACACTCACACACATTACATATATAATATTTACAACTCTTACTTTTTAAAGATTAATTTTGAAAAAAATTATTTGGAATATTGTTTTGAAAAGTTATTTTATTATTACAAAATTATTTTGAAAGTTTATTCCACTTCACTTTAAACACAATACAAATTTATTTTATAAATATCATTAAGTCAATTTTTGTCAATTTTACGAAATACAAAATAGTGTATACTTATAAAATTTATATATGATAGTTATTAATTTAATTATTAATACATATATAGTTTGATCGATTACATAAAAGCGGAATCTAATCACGTGCTAAAATAAGAGATATTATTTTTTCAGGTTCCTAAATTTAAATCTACTATGGTAAAAAAATTATTATTCATTTTTACCATCCTTAACATTAAAACGGTGAAAAATTTTAAAATAATAATTCGTTAAAATTTCTTTAATATTTTACGCTTGATCTAATATATTTTGACTTGAACTTTCCTGTTGAATTCTGACCGTTGTATTTGAACTGTGAACTTTTGAATTGTGAACATTTTGAACTTTGAACCTTATATTTGGACTATGAACATTTTGACTTGAACTCTCTATTTGAACTTTCAACATTTTAATCTGTTAAATTTTAGGGTCCTTTACATATGTATACAACAAATAGAAAGTAATTACAAGAAAAGTGCATCAACTAAATAATTACAAAAAAAGTGTAATTATGACTCATATTATAAAAATAGTACAAACCTAAAATCAAGGATAACTAAAATTCAAATTCAAATCTTTTGGAGCTAACAACAATTTCAAATCCATAATTCAAAATTCAAATCAAAATGAGGAAATTAAAAATAAAAAATTATGAAGGAGTTATTGTACATCATCCTCCTCCCCGCCTCCCGCCGCTTGCCATTATATATATCGTCATGCCGTAAATAGCCATGCCATTACCGCATATCGTCATTGCCGCCATCGCCATGCCATGGCAAGAGTTCTTATTCAAATTTTTTGACGATTTGGTTACCAAAAAAAATTAAAATGTTTACCTTTATCTGAAGTTTGGCTACCAACCGCATCACATTTAAAATAAAATGGTAATCAAATAAAATTGAATTAGTTACTTTATCGAAAAGTTTGGTAACCAATTTGTATGAAGTTTGGTTACCAACTGCATCACATTCAAAATAAATAGGTAATCAAATAAAATTGAATTGGTTACCTTATGGAATGTTTGGCTACCAACTACATGACTGTTGATTTACCAACGTATGTTGTTTGATTCTACCGGTGGAGGTAGAGAATGAACCCGGTGGAAGTGGGCGACGGAGGGAGGAGAGGGCGGGAGGAGAGGGATGGCGGTGGGTGGAGGGTGTGGGGTGTGGGGGATGAGAAAGAGGCGGATGGAAGGGGGAGGCGGTGGGGCGGGAGGAGGGCGATGGGGGCGGGAGGAGAGGAGGGAGGAGGGGAGGTGGGAAGGAGGGAGGGGAGGCGGGAGAGGGGGAGGGGGAGGAGGAGGAGGGGGTGGGGAGGGAGGGGGGAGGAGGGGAGGCGAAGGGGTGGGACGAGGAGGAGGAGGAGGAGGAGGAGGAGGAGGAGGAGGAGGAGGCGGAGGCGAGAGGGAGAAGTGAGGAGGAGGATAAGAAGAAGGAAGCAGAAATGGAGTGGAAGAAAATCGTGGGAGAGATGGGCAGAAAATTGTGGAAGAGATAGTAATCGTGTGCATAATTAAAGGGATAAGATTGCACTCTTTTTTGTAATTAAATATTGCATATCACTCTTTTTATAATTATTTTGTTTGTACTCTTTTTATGTAATTATTTTTTAAAATGTAATAAAAAATGTAATTGTTCCTAAATTTTACTTGTACCATGAACTTTACCGTTGAACTTTCTATATATGAATCTTTAACAATACTTTTGAATTTGAACTCATTCCAATATTCTAGACATCGTATTGACAATTTGATTATTGAACTATGAGCAAAGTAAATTATTCTTTAAACATAAATAAATTGTAGATCTCCAATATTAATTCATTGTTTAATTATATATTTTATATTTATTCTTTGTTATTTGCACTAGTCATCAGAACTCAAGTTGTAGTGAATATATTTAGTCTGGGTGCAAAGACAATATTGTTGTTGAGTGTTTTTAGTATGTGTGGTAAAAACATGTGGTGAAAGTTTTCTTTAGTTTCCTATAGTTTTGGTGCAAAGAAAAATGGTTGTTTGACATGATCCTGACTAGGGGTGAGCAATTCGATTATCCGAATTGAATAATTTATTGGGATATAACCAAATATCAAAATCTTTCAAATTTCACTATCTGAATAAGTAACCGAACTAAAAAATAACCGAATTTTTAATTTGGTTATTTTAATTAATAACCGAATTGAAAATCTGAGAGACTATGAGAGTAAAGTCTTAACTCTTAAGAGTTAAAGAGTTTAGAGATTTATTTATTATTAATATTTTAAAATTTTATTCAGTTATTCAATTAACCGAATAACAATATTTCAATACCCGTATTCATATCCGAATATTGAAATATTAAAATAGTTATAATCGAAATAATTTGGTTAAAAAATTCGGTTGTGATCCGTTATTTGATTCTATCTATTTTTTGCTCAACTCTAATCCTGACCATTGGTGTTACCGATGATGGAGTCCAAATGATGAATTTTATTTTGGAGAAAATATTAGATAGTATTGTCTATTTGACTATCCTAATTGATTGTTTATTTTGTTGCACTAAAAAAGCCTCTTTAAGTTATTTTGGTATTTGGTTGGTGCATTTAGCTACAAAAGTTCAAGCCCAACAATATACAGATCTGTCAAGTAATTGGAAATTCATATTGGTGCATTTTCAGAGACCAAGTTGAGACTCGTCTATCCAACGAGCTTGTGCAATAGCCAGCCCAAACTGTTAAATTCAGCAGCCTAAAATGGGTTTTTACTTATCTAGTCCACATTTACTTCCCACCTTCGAATAGGCCCATTTTAGAATTCTAAGCCTGTGGCCTCTCGCGATTCGATCCAAAAGATGAAGGACTAGCTTCATTCTGTAAAATAACATTTGGAAATTGATATTCTTAAAAGCATTTTTCATGTCTTCCAAAAGAATATTTCATTTTCCATTAGCTTCAAAATTAGATATAAAATTTGACTTTTAAAGTCACATATTAAACTTTAAATTGATGTGATTTATTTAATTTTAATTGATACAATTATTATAATTATATAATATATAACAAAATTTATTTCATTATAAACTTTTATGAATCATTCCAATTTTAAAATTTAATATATCCTAGACTTTGAGTTTTAATACAATTTGCACCTTTTGTACTAAAGCTTAGGTGCAAATTATTTTAAGAACTCAAAATTTAAAATGTATTTAATTCAAAATAAAATTTAAAGTGCGAATCAATTTTTAAGATAAAGTTTAGGGTACAAATTAGAGATTAGTCTATAATAAAAGTAATTACTTTTCTCGTTCTTAATATCAAATTAAGTAGAGGGATTAAATTTATTTTAATTTATAAATTAAATTGATGTCGAACACTTTTATTTATAAATCACAACTGAAAATAACTTATAAATTAATTTATAAATCATTTAAACAGGTCTTCAATGTTTTTTGTGAACACTGTTGTTTCTTTTTCTCTGAGATATATGAGCTCTACAATTCTTTCGAGACAGAAAAAAAAATGTTAGCAAAAAGTCTTTGATTCCTCTACTTAATTTGATAACTTTTAATCACATAAAATGAGCAAAATAAAAATAAAAATAGATACCGACTATTTTCTTAAATATTTACTACTAAATACCTACTGATTTATTTGTATTTTAGTTAATTAATTTATACTTACTAATCCGAGAGTAACCACACAATGATAAAAGTTGCATGATAAATATTTCAAAATTGACTTTTAATATCTTAATTTATCTAATTATATCTACATTTAACATATTAAAATTTCAAGAGGGTGAGAATTAATATTATTTATGAGAGATATTAGATTATAGATTTGGAGAATTATATATTATAGTGGTATTTATTTTTAAAGTAAATTAAAAAATATCAATAAAAATATATTTATTTTTTATTCCATAATATCAACGGCCGAAATTTAATGATTTAGAAAAATCAAACAAAACGTAAAATGGGGACGGAGGAATCAATGAGAAGTCGTCAGTGGAAAGAGTTAAATAAAACACATCCAAATAAAAAAACAAAATGACGATTTATTACCTACCCCTGATCAACGGCCACGATTTTCTCTTTCCTCCCCACTTCACCGTCAGATTTTCCATCCACCCTCGTTTTGACCGGTAAATCTTCAAATATTTGTTGCCCTCTTTACAGTCTTTTTCTCTCTTCAACTAAATTATACTCCATTAGATATAGAGAGAGAAAGCTCAACTCCTCTGCCACCTAAATCTCTCTACCCATGGCTGCTGCTTCGTCATCTTTATCTCCCTCCCAATCCCTCATCTCCCGCTCTATCCCAAACAACCATGGCTCCACACAGCAGCATTCTGATCGTCTCGCCCTTCCTGGGATCAATCTCAGCTCCATTTCCGCAACCAGAACCCTCTCACACGCCTCACGCGCCGTCATACAGTCTCGGAGAGTGGGATTACGCGCATCCGTGAGGGCTTCGGCGGTGGCGGAGACTCTAGAGAAGACAGATACCGCATTAGTGGAGAAATCGGTCAACACGATCCGGTTCCTAGCTATCGATGCGGTCGAGAAGGCAAATTCTGGTCACCCGGGTCTGCCCATGGGGTGTGCTCCGATGGGTCACGTGTTGTACGATGAGGTTATGAGGTATAACCCGAAAAATCCATATTGGTTCAACCGTGATCGGTTTGTGCTCTCGGCTGGACATGGGTGTATGTTACAGTATGCACTACTTCACCTGGCTGGCTACGACAGTGTCAAGGTAAAAAGAATTTATTATGAGTGTATATATATATATATATATATATATATATATATATACAAAGCAGGTGTTTTTGAGATTTAACTTTTAAGTACTGTGACCTTTGTTTGTTTTGATTTTGGAATTTTGGGTGGTTACTTTGTTCTTAATATTGTTGCATGAGCTTGTATTGATTGTGGGTGGTTAGTAGTGTTGCTTTCTTTAGGCTATGTTTTTTTTGGTTAGCTATGTTTTGATCACGGTGTTGCCAACAGCTTTTAAGATCTGATGAACACTTTGTTGAAATTTTCACATGTTTCACTTGTATTATTGTCAATGTTGGGTATTGTTATGCAAGAGAAGATTAAAAGTATTTGTAATTTCATACAGGGGTTCTTCTTTCTTTCATTTTTTTAATACTAAGGTTGCATATATGATCTAAGGAAAGTGGGAGGGGTGGTGTTCTTCTGTTTGTTTTTTTTTTGGGTTTAAATAAGTTGAAGGTGGGGAGGGGGTTATTTGGCCAAAAAGGTTTTATAATATACTGCAGGTTGTCTTTGGAAATATGTAAGCATATCTTCATTTATGTACAAGTGTGTGTCTAGTTGCCTAATTTTAGAATGTCAATAGGAAACAACTTATGAATTAGGTGAACTTCAACATATCGACCACAAACTAAAAATAACCGTTAGTTACACATTGAGAGGGAAAGACTAAGGTAATTGAGGGTTGCCTACTGTTATTCGTTGAATTGGATTCTGTTAGAAATGGATTTAAGCAAAGGGAATTCGCCCATCGCTTTGTGATAAAGCACGATCAAGAATGGAAAAGTTCACATAGTATACATTCTTATCTATGATGATACGTTCTTCAAATCTTTGTCATTATTCTTATGATGATCTTCAAACATCTTGATGGCTAATGTTGCTCAAGTTGTAAAGTTCTCAAAATGCAGTCACTTTTAATTTTGCTCACATGCTGATCATTCTTTATGATTGACTTCACCGTTAGGAAGAAGACTTGAAAAGTTTCCGACAGTGGGGAAGCAAAACACCTGGTCACCCTGAAAACTTTGAGACACCTGGCATTGAAGTCACCACTGGTTTGCTCATAAACCTGTAACTTCACATTTTCATTATTATTCTACATAAAAATAATTCTTTCCGTTCCATATTTGTAAAGTTAAAATTTTAATTTCTTGTGTAGGTCCCCTTGGTCAGGGTGTTGCTAATGCGGTTGGTTTGGCCCTTGCTGAGAAGCATTTAGCTGCTCGATATAACAAACCTGGCAATGAGATTGTTGATCACTACACGTAAAACAGCTGGCTTGCTTTGCTCCATTCTGTTGTCTCCTTGAAATTAAATATAGAGAACATATTAAGTTTAGCACTGTCTACTTATTTATCTCTCAGTATTTGCCTCATAATGTCTAAATTCTGCTCCATAATTAATTCTGCAAATATCATTTGTCTATGCTTCTCTTAGGTATGTGATACTTGGGGATGGATGTCAAATGGAAGGAATTTCAAATGAAGCTTGCTCCTTGCTAGTCACTGGGGACTTGGAAAGCTGATTGCATTCTATGATGACAACCACATTTCAATCGATGGTAACACTGGTATTGCATTCACAGAGAGTGTTGATAAGCGCTTTGAAGGACTCGGTTGGCATGTTATATGGGTGAAGAATGGTAACACTGGATATGATGAGATCCGTGCTGCCATTGAGGAAGCTAAGGCAGTTAAAGATAAACCTACTTTAATCAAGGTATCTTACCCATCCGGTTAATGAGGACTTTATAAGTTAATTTCTACTTTTTTTGGCAATTATATGGCTTCCTCAATATTTATGTTTATACAGGTCACAACTACCATTGGTTTTGGGTCACCTAACAAGGCAAACTCATATAGTGTACATGGAAGTGCATTGGGTGCCAAAGAAGTGGATGCCACAAGGAAGAACCTTGGATGGTCACATGAGCCATTCCATGTGCCAGAGGATGTTAGAAAGTAAATATTAATTTTAGGTCTTTAATTCTGTGTATTTAGAATGGAATTTAGATCTCACAGGCAGCCTTGGATTTGACAGGCACTGGAGCCACCACACCACTAAAGGAGCTGCTTTGGAAGCTGAATGGAATGCCAAGTTTGCAGAGTATGAGAAGAACTACAAGGGTGAAGCAAAAGAATTGAAATCTCTTATTACTGGTGAACTTCCTACTGGTTGGGAAAAAGCGCTTCCGGTTAGTGGTGGTTTGCTTTAATATTTTCAAATGACGTGCATTTACGTGGGTCATTGGTATTGTGGTTATTACACTACACATGTTTTTTATGAACGAAAATGTGTGTTTCTGATGGTGAAATTTCCCGTTTGTATTATTAGACGTATACTCCTGAAAGTCCAGCAGATGCCACTCGTAATCTGTCTCAGACAAATCTCAATGCCCTTGCAAAAGTTCTTCCTGGACTTCTTGGAGGAAGTGCAGACCTTGCTTCTTCCAATATGACACTGCTCAAAATGTTTGGTGACTACCAAAAGGACACCCCTGAGGAACGTAATGTACGATTTGGGGTTAGGGAACATGGAATGGGTGCCATTTGTAACGGGATTGCTCTCCACAGCCCCGGCCTTATTCCCTACTGTGCTACCTTCTTTGTTTTCACAGACTACATGCGAGCAGCCATGAGGCTTTCTGCATTGTGTGAAGCTGGAGTCATTTACGTGATGACTCATGATTCCATCGGGCTTGGAGAGGATGGGCCGACTCATCAACCTATTGAGCATTTGGCAAGCTTCCGAGCCATGCCAAACATCCTAATGCTCCGACCAGCTGATGGAAACGAGACTGCTGGTGCATACAAGGTTGCAGTTCTCAACAGAAAGAGACCCTCCGTTCTTGCCCTCTCTCGTCAAAAGCTTCCTAATCTTACGGGAACATCAATTGAAGGAGTTGAGAAAGGTGGGTATATTATTTCTGATAACTCCTCAGGTAAAAAGCCAGAGATAATTTTGATAGGAACTGGTTCCGAATTGGAAATTGCTGCAAAAGCAGCTGATGAGCTCAGGAAGGGTGGAAAGACTGTACGAGTTGTGTCCTTTGTTTCTTGGGAGTTGTTCGATGAACAATCTGATGCATATAAGGAAAGTGTACTGCCAGCTGGTGTATCGGCTAGGGTCAGTATTGAGGCTGGATCAACATTTGGGTGGGACAAGATCGTGGGATCCGAGGGTAAGGCGATTGGGATAGATCATTTTGGAGCAAGTGCACCGGCAGATAAGATATATAAAGAATTTGGATTAACTGTAGAAGCTGTGATAACAGCAGCCAAAGCAGTGTGCTAAACCTTCACACTGATACTTTTATGTGTCAAAAGTGGGAAAATGTGTTGCTTTCTCTCTGAAAATATGAAGTTTTTCAGTGTAGAAGTTTGTTGTAGTGTATTGGGTAGTAAAAGTCATTTTGATTCTGTTAAGAAAAAAAATAAAGGGAACTTCAAATCCTCCTCAAAATTCTTGATGGAGTTTCTGCGTCAGTTCAAGATGGATGGTCTCTTGGGTTCTTGACTTGTGCTTAAAGCTTCATCCTGATGTAATTTTGAGTAACATTTTGAAAGCTATTTTTAGTAGAAGTAGGTTTTGCAGTCTAATTTTCTGTTTTGTGATGATGCACTCAGTTTTACCTTTAGGTCTGCGATTTGATATTATTGATGTTTTCTGTTTTCTTGTTCCATCCCATTTGAGAGATGGGTATATCTTATATCTGAATTTTGTGGGTTGGGTTCTATTTTGTCTTCTGCCGTACAGAGTGTTTTGTTTTTTTTTTAAAAAAAAAAAAAAACTGTTGAGGTACTGAATAAGGTAGTTCATCAGAACTCTGGCTTCCAAACATGCAGTATACACCAATCCTCTCATCAGGCTTTGGGTGCATAGGGCAAGAATGTTAAATTTCATCTAATGAGTGATGGAGCATGTAAAAACACTTGAAAATTATAAGAGCACATTCTAAACTATTATTATAAGAGCGGCGAGGAAGAGTAAAAACACTTGAAAATTATATTGACCTTGTAAAAGTGAAAACACATTTTATCTCTGAATGACTACAGCAAATGTGCATCTATCTATATGATAAAAGAAAGAGAGGATGAACCAAAAGGCATATATGCAAATCGTGACTCAACTGCTTTTTTCCTCATTTGTATTGATTGATATTTGTATGAATCGTTCCAAACATTGCCCTTTTTTTTAGTGCGATCTCCAAGCTGCATTAATTGAATAAATAAATTATTTTCAGCACTGTAAAAATATTTCTCCAAAAACTAGAAGAAGATTGCTAATTAATGATACAAGGAACGAACTTTTGAACAACTAATTTCCAGATGATACATTGAAACAGTAGCAAATAAACCACCGTCCGATGTTGAGATAGAACCTGTGGTTAAAGCAGCCTGTTTCTCAATCCAAATTACATTATGCCTGCTGATATTGAGCCACATCAATTCATCATTATTGTACAAAGTATTTTTAATTTGCTACTTTCCAGTAAAAACTACTCACTTTTGGTAGCTCAATAACACGCAGAAAGAATAAAGTTTTTAAATATATAATAATTGAATTCAAAAAACTTGAAAAACAAATTCAAATCTCTTTCTTGAATTTTAAACATCTATCAACTTCAGTTGTGTGAATGTAGAATTCTTACTACATAAAGAACTAGTTGAGCACATAACTAAAAAGACACTTGTAAGTGAAACTCCAAATCCGCCAAGGGGCCATCAAACAAAACATTCCAACTACCTAATCCAAAATAGTTGACACATTTAAGAATCAGCAATGGTAACCTCGACCTCGACTCCAGGTTCAATAGTGATAGAAGTAATCTGCTTAACAACATCAGGGGAGCTGAAGAGGTCAATGACACGTTTGTGGATGCGAAGCTCAAATCTGTCCCATGTGTTGGTTCCTGGAGATTGAAAGTGAAAAGAGTTAATTAAATATGAGCAATTTCGGTTAATAATAAGCTGTGCATACATATATGGCCAACTATAGTAACCTGAAAAATAGTAAAAAGTCTAGCGGCAAGTCAACAGTATACGGCTTTACATTCTTGGAAGATTTAGCACAGCAATATTTTTAAGAACCAAAATGTCATACTTTTGGAATTGGAGAAACAAGAAACACTACAGTTAAGCTGTGCTCCACCTAGACGTTAGGATATGACATCCGCTTTCTTTAATGAGAAGGTACCTTCAACCCCCTTCTCCACCCCAAAAAAAAAAAAAAAAAAAAAACAGGAAAAAGCTCAACCGAAAAAGAACTTGGTATGTGATAATTTATATATTTGGATTTTGTGAATATTGTCCGCTTCACCCCCAATTCATTCCAAATCAACACAATGAGAAAACAGAAGAGCGTTAGGAGAGAAATAGTTTCGATGAGAGCACATACTTGCATTCTGTAAACAAAAGCCTAAATTTTATGATACAATTCACCATAGTTGGAAAAATGTACTTTGATAGGATGAAAATTAGCTAACGTAGCTCAAACACAAGTTTTAAATGCATTATGCGATGCACAACAAAGAACCAATACCATATAAAAATATAGTAATTTTGAGATACAAATCTTGTTTTGAGGTCCATTAGAAAAATTTATGATTAATATTCACTCTGTAAAAGATGAATAACTTTTCAGTATAATTTGACAATTCTTGAAGTGTACTGGAAATATCTCAATATAGAGTTAGCCTAGGAATTACAAAATGTCTTCTATGAAAAAATTTGAGCTGGTAGAGTGGCTCTGGCATTAGTTTTTAAATACATTACAAAGTACCTTATTTTAAGTGTCATCGAAAATACATGATTAAGAACAATCTAATTTCGTTTCAAGGTTTCAATGAAATGAGGGAAACAGTGAAGTCTCAAACATATGGGAAGTAAGAAAAATCCAAAACTTATACTCTGTTGCAATATCATAACCAATATCACAACTTATAAAAGATAGTATCAATTTCAGATCTCACTGGGAGTTCTTGCTCAGTTTTTGGTAGGTTGTCAAAGCAGCTAAAAACAAGCCAGAACAATCTGATTAGGAGATAGAAAGAGTGAATGACAACGAAACCCAAAAATATAGAATGAGAAACAAAAAGGTATAGTTCTTTATCTTTGTGAATCACAAAAGCAGTAGTTGAACATTCTAAGGTTTTAGAGAAAGAACAGCTACTTTATATAAAGCAAACAGATAACCAGCAAAATATTGTTTGCCAACAAAATCAGACAATAAACATGACAACAGCATATAAAAAGTCAATTTTAGAAGGGGGGGGGGGGGGGATCAAAACTTCCAGCTGTTTAAGAAATACCCTTATGTGCAATCACATAAAAAAAAACTTTGTAAATGCAACAATAATATATAATATACTGAAATCAACTGCATTCATAAGTTGGAAAAGATTTAGCTGATGAAGATAAGGGCAATACCTTCACCACAGGGAGACTTCCTGGTAGTGATGTGAAGAACCTTGGTTGGCATCCTGACAGGCCCCTTGACCCTCAAAAGCTTCTCCTTGGCACCACGTACCAAATCCGTACACACTATCATTTATAACCAAAAAAATAGAAACCACAATCACTAATCAAACAAAAGTATAACATTTTACATTTGCAAGATTAATTACAAGGAAACAAAAAACAGCATTTTAACAGTACCTTAATCAAATATAGAAGCTCAACGAAAATGTTAAGTAAAACAGCAGTGCACTCAATGTCAGGCAACTAATGCTACAACAGTGATATCAAAAATGATATACTCCCTTTTTTTCACAAAAGGAGTCCCATTTGCAAAATTTACTAACTTTAAGAATATATTTTTGTTCTACGTGTACCCCAATTTTTTTGAGTGTTTTGTTATGTAGTAATGGCACAAAAATGAAATTGTAGTGGTAAACTGGATGCCATTTGCTACGATCATAAAAAGAAAAGAAAAGGGACTTCTTTTGTGTGGAATGGGGGATAATTAACTGAACATATTATTCTAATTAGATATCTAGAAGCAATGTTCAGCCTAAAATCTAACCCCGGAAATGTAATCATCGAGTCCCATCTAACAAATACAAAAGCAATCATGAAAAATGTTTAAACAGCGAGAAATAAATCAATGGGTAAGGTAAATAAAGAACAAAAATGAAGATGTGATCTTATATAATTTGATATAAGATAGTACCTTTCTCGAGGTTCTTAACATTTTTGGAAGAAAGAGTGATCCTAATCTTATGAATAGTCTCCTGGCTTTCTTCCAACCCTGGTTTTGTCGACTTCATAGCAGCGTGCGCCATTTTAATACTTCTTTTCTTTTATTGCTGCACCCAAATTACTAACAGCGCCAATCTTCGATTACAATATTTACCAACAATTAATAATTTCTGTAAAATCTATTTACATCTGAAAAACATAAACAAACTATCTGGTGTGAGAGAGAGAAAAGGGGTTACCTGCGGCTGAGAGAGAAGGCGAGTGTGAGCGGAGAAAATGAGAGCGGCTTCAACCTCAGCAGCAGCAGCAGCAGCAGCAGCACTAGGGTAGTTAATCCGGTTACTAATTTTTATAGTGCAAGTATTAAATTAGGGCTTTAGGCCCGTCAAGCTCTACTATGTAACCCAGGTTGTCCACCCATCTAAAATAGTCAGGCCCAAGCTGCTCAGGCTCCTGAGTTCAGACTATGCCAGCCATATTAAATACTTCATTTCTATCTAATTATAATTATAAGATTATTATTGACTTAATTTAAAATATTTTTTAATTTGGTGTTAATAAATTTCATTTAAAGTATAAAATGATAAATATTATAACTAGTAAAACTATTTAGATAGTTAACAACATTTATCGTTATGTTGACTAAAATTAAGAAAATTTATACTTGACTTTAAAATGAAACCGAGGAAGTAACTTGCTCCACCTCGACCAAAATATATTCTAGAGTTTTGGATTTATTTTTGGTACCATAAATATTTCAAGTATGATTTACAGTACGACCAATTACAGAATATATATTAACCAAGGATGAAAAAACATTTTTAGAACCAAAAAAATTAAATATCTAACATTAACCTTTATTTTTTAGTACAGTGAAAAA